>OMNV01002480.1:1520-30883 GCA_900303265.1 Brotula barbata
ACAACGTGCCTGCCTGCCACTGCCGATACTGCAAGCCTCCAGCCTAACTACGCCTCCACATCAACCGCTGTCTACTTCACCTTTGGTCTGCATTATTAAGTAAATCACGCTTCATCAAAACCTGTCTGATTGCCTTGTCTGCTTTGGGTTCAGCCAAATTTGTGACAGGCTGCACACTGTGTCCTATGTGAGAGGGCCCTAATGCTGTCACGGTTTAGGTCCTCGTACAGAATTTCTCTCTCTCCACTGAATATCGAGGTAAGTAGTCCCTCAAGGCTCTGTACTCATTCCTGGGCTCTTTTCCATCTATAGTTTCTCCCTCAGTAGCTTAATTGACAGCCTGAGTATCAGTCTACACCCCTACACTGATGACACTCAGCTCTATGTCAAAGTCCATCTGGACTGTTTCATGCTAACCACTCCAGACTGCCTGTCCCCCAAGCTATTAAATGCTGGATATCAATGAATAATTGTCTTTTGAAACACAGATAACCTTCTCCAAATGTGTTATTCTCCCATCCCTCTTGCTTTACTTCATGCACGATTGTAACTTCTCTATGTGTATTTCCGGTCATGTTAGGGAAAATACTGTCCGATACTTAAAACTGAACCGGGTATTGTCCCTCTAATCTCTTAATATTGTCTTGGCTATGTTCCATGAGAATGTCTCCTTGTTAATCAACTATTGTTGATGTGAGGTGGTTAACTGAAGCCCATTATGGAGCAAGATGATCGCAAACCTGACCCGACACAGAGGGAGACAAATACCGAATTACAAAGACGAGAGCAGGAGTCAGCTGTGGTCTGAGAAGGACTGAACGCTTGTCCCTGAAAATAGGCTGCTGTGTTACTTTTGAAAAGGGATCCCTTTGTAAAGGTCATCTAAGGTCTTCTCTAGGGTCTCAGTGACGAAAATAGGTCTCTGTTTGTGTCTTTATTAGTCTCTATGTCAGTGATATAAACACACTCCCTGAGTGAGGTCACAGTTAGGCCAGTTGACATTACAACTAATGGAGCCTCATCTGTTTATTCATAAAAGTTTGCTCTCTCTTTCCCTTTCCTCTTCTCTCCTGTGTGTGTGTGTGTGTGTGTGTGTGTGTGTGCACAAAGCAAACAGTTTTCAGCAGTTTCACATTGCATCTCATGGGACCCTGTGGTGACTACCCAGAGTGCCTTGCTGCACAGATAGGTCTGTGTGGGGGTAAACTGCTAGTTTTATTACGTTACAGTCCGGCACAGAGACCCACTGTAACGCAGTAACACGGCAGCTGGATGCACACTAATGCACCACTGGATGGGCGTGCTGTGTGTGACCGTCACTTACCTGCATCCATGTATCTGTTTATCGTTCTTTGAAATGTCTGCGTGCTCGTGGTAGGGCTGGGTCTATATTTATAAAAGAGATCGTCACAAAGAATGCGTACGTGTGTGTGTACGTGTGCCTCTGACGGACCACAGGCGCTTTCCACCGCTCACCGATGACAGCAGAAAGTGCTCATGGGAACTGACTGCTCTTAACAGCTGAAAATCTTTGGTAACATCGTCAGGCCTCAACGTGGAAACGGGGCGACGGTTCAGCAGCGGCGCTGGTTCGATTCCTACCTGTCTGTCTCTCTACTCGACCTGTTCTAATAAGACGGTCCGTCAGATACGACCCGCCACACTCACTCATCTGGACAGAAATGGGTTGATGAGTGGCAGATAGAGGTTTAAATCCTGTCTTGTGGTGGTAGAAACTATGTCAATAGTGGATTATATCATATATACTGAAAACAGTCAACAAATGCAGTGTTAGTCCCATTTCAGTCATTCATGGGGTGATAGTGGTGGATAGTCAACAACTGGGAAACAAGGGTGCAAATCCCAGCCAGCTAGAAACCTTGGGAAGAATTAGCGGCGCTCCATTGGTAATCCACGATCCAACCAACAGATGAACCATCGCACAGATAATCAACAGAGGAGCGAAGATCAACCAGATTCAAGGGCTCACTTAACCACCAAAAGGGACGAAGAAAAATGGACTTCAATGTTGTTTTGAAGTCATGGCTTGGCATTAAAATTGATATCTCTCATTTTACCGTGGAGGAGGGGCCTGTTTCCCAGGGCGACAATTTTCTGCTGGCAGAGGCAGGTGAGCGGTCATGTGATAGGATGTTGATAGGACGTTGACAGGTCGTCTAATGCTGCTCCGTGCGTCAGGAATGCCAAAAATGAAGCCTTGATGGTTTATCACCTCATTGGTGGTGGATGTTTGTGACTAACTGCTCCTGTGGTGGTGTGTCTCCATGTGTGTGTGTTAACTTGAGGAGCTCCCAGGCTTAGAAAGACATCTCTGTTTGATGGTCGAGGCTCATTACAGGCCACAAATAGCTGCTGTTTTCCCTTTGGAATGGTTCGTTTTTCTCTGGTGTGAGTGGTCGTTTGGAGTGTTACTAATGTGAGATGACAGCTAAACTTGTGAGCTTCTACCCCATACCAGAGCCTACTGCTGAGTCAGCGTGTGTGTGTGTGTGTGTGTGCTTAGGCTCTGCAGGGGAGTATCCAGCAGTGAGCCTGGGCAGTGATCAGGTCATAAACTCCATCAGGTTCTGTTTTCTCCGGAAGAGTTGGGAATGATGACGGGAAGAGCGAGAAGGAAGGAGGGAGTAAAAGTCTGCCTGTCTCAGTCAGCTACACATCAGGAGACAGAAAAGGTAGAAGGAATGAGGAGGAAGAGGAGGGCTTAAAACAGGCGGCAAAGAGGAACCAGGTGGATGAGAAACATAGGCCTTCAACAGGCCGTCGTGGGCGGAGCTTAGACACACGTGACAGTGAATAGAAATGATGAATGGAGAGGGGGAGGGGCTCCACCAGTCACAGCCCTGCATGATCTCCATCACCACTGGTCTGTCGTTTGTCAGTAGCAGCAGACACATGTGGACACACACGCAAGTCTACGGAAGGAAACGGAGAGAGGGAGTGTGTGTGTGTGTGTGTGTGTGTGTGTGTTAGGGGGGTGGGGGGTGACGAGGTGTTACAATGTAAAATGTTTAGTCCTGTCAGATTGGGCGTTGATCACAGCAACTGTTGTGATGAAAACACCATTTAATTAGTGACATGGATACACACGTACACACACACACAGCTGGATCGTGTCTCTGTTAGAGGGAGGATAGAAAAACCTGCTGTGTATCAGGTACACACACACGCACACGTGTGTTGTGTGTTGGAGGACGACTTGTAACTGGAGCGACCGGAGAAGGTTTTCAGAGCTTCCTGTTGTGAATCTACGCACACACTCGTCTCACACACACCGGCCCAGAGGATCTTCTTTTCTCCCCTGTCTGCGGCTGGAGACGTGCGGTCGCGTCGGCTCCCAGGATTCCTGAACGTGAACACCGTCTTCCCCCTGTTGTCTTCAAGTTTTTTTCCCATAATGCACGTGGAGTTATTTTCAACCGGACAAAATACATTTCTTAAATGTTCATCAAGATATTTAAAATCCGTTTTGGACATTTTCACCACGCCACCATGTACGATCGCTGCCGGAGAGAGATTGATTTATTGCCATTAATCTATAATGACAATAAATCAATAAACTCAGTGTGAGTAAACACGTCTCTTCATCTGAGATCAAACAGATTCCTCATCCAAAGAGTTTGAGGACCACATCTTTTATTTAGAGAAGTATTCTACAGATTGGAGTGTTGTGACAAGTAAGAATGTCTGCGGTGTCCTGGCTGTGTGTGTGTGTGTGTGTGTGTGTGTGTTGATATCACACATACAAATGCTTCCAGAGATCAGAATGGAAGATGAACAGATCATGAATAGGATTTTGGCAGTGGTGTGAAAAGAACATCCTTGTTAATCTGAGCTGTCTACTAGTAAAAAGGTGATATTTAAAGATTTAATTTAATCACAGAGATGATAAATATTCATAAATGTTGACATTACAGCTTTCAAGTGGAACAGCATGTGATTCATCCCCTGCAAGAAGTGTGTGAAAAGCAATTAAGTTAAAGAACAGAATCGATTTTCACATCTCTCCATCTAGGCTTACATTCATGCACAAACAAATGTAAGCGTGCACACACACACACACTCACACACACACACACACACACACACACACTCACACACACTCACTCTCAGGAGTCGATGTTTGAGCTGTAATGTGTCAGGATGCATTTTTGCCAGAAAGCCCGTGGGCCTCGTTTTCATTTTTCATCTGTAGGAACTCAGAGGTGCTTCCACATCATGTTAAACAAGGTGTGTGTCTGTGTGTGTGCGTGTGAGACTTGATCAGCAGGCGGGTGAAGTATGTGGTTTGGCATCACATCGGGGTGGAAAACGTCTCTTTTCCATAATGTAGAGTGAAGAAGAAAGAAGACGAAGGAGAAAGGTGCAGTGATGAATGAACGACTGTTACCACAACCAAAGTGAGAGAATAGGACGACTGAAAGGAGCGAGAGGCTTCCTGTGAGGACGCCCTGTGAGGACGCCCTGTGAGGACGCCCTGTGAGGACGTCACGTAGCAGAACGGGAGCCGAGCTCTCATCACTTCATGTTGAAGGTACGCTGCAGCAGCTCTAACTGTCCTTTCATTTAAGACAATCGATCTGCATTGTGCTGCACAGATTTATGACTTGTTACTTTTGGTTTTCTGTTTTAACAATCAAAATTAGAATTTATTTCTCAAATTTGTGTTGAATATGAAAGACTAATTTAAAACTGGATGACCTTGTTTACGGTAAACCGTGTGTGTGGGGAAAATTATGGAAAAATTCCTTCACACAAAAATCAAAGCTTAAAAGTACTCAAAAGGGAGCCAGGTACTTTTTAAAGCCCCAGTGGAAAAGATGGTGATTTTTGTCCACTTCCTGTCGTCCCTCTCACGTCCGTATGTGTGTGTGGCAGCCTTTCAGTACGATGTATCTGGCTCGTACACACAGTTGAGTTGAGGTTAAGACAACACTGTAAATGACTACAATATGCAGCGTTTCTACGCATGGTTACACAGGCAGGAGGTGATTGACTGCACGTGTGTGTGTGTGTGTGTGTGTGTGTGTGTGTGTGTGTGTGTGTCATGCGTGACATGTAGTGTAAGTGTAAATACGTGGAAGGCTACTGTGTATTATTGTTCCCACTGTTGCAAACAGACAGCACACATACACATCCTCTATGAAGAAGCTCCGCCCCCTTTCATACTGTACTTATGTTTGTCTGTGCTGCATTCCTCTGCAGGCTGACAGAGATTTTTTCTCTTCCTCTTTCTACCTCCTTATCTTCCATTCTTATGTTTCTCTCATTGGGATTAATCTCCTGCTTTTGACTTTGTGTGTGCGTGTGTGTGTGTGTGTGTGTGCTGGGTGGAGGCACGCCTGGTGACCCCAGCTGTCATGGCGACAGATGTTCCTTGCTCACATTCCTCAGCCTAGGAAGCAGGAATTCAAGCTATTTGGAATCTGGATGTTCCCTCTCCAGTCTCTATCTTACTCCTCTTTGAATGAGGGGGATGGAAAACGACGATATATTTTTTAAAGAGCTCAGCCGTCTAATGCTGCAGACATACTTTCTATTCGTTTCATAGGAAAAGCCAAAAATTAAGCATGAAGCTCGCAGGAATTTAGGTCAGGTCAGCCATTTCCTGTCAGTGTGTTGACCTCCGTTGCTGCCACCATTGTGAGCGGAGTGGGGCAACGTTGGCTCAGTCAATACAAACAGGAAGTGAACATTCAATGGCAGAGGGGTGGAACAGTTCCTTCAGACGTGTCACCACCCTGACCGTCACCGCTCCTCCTTCAGTCGCTTTTCATTGTTGACTTCGTACCTCGCCGCTTCTTTAAGCTCCGTTACAATGAATGCTCACTTTTTTTGGTACATCTGCTGTTTGCACTGTTACATTTTGTGTTATACCTAAGAACCTATGAGTGCAATTATTGTGGAAATGACCTGTGGAAAAACGAAAAAACAAAGATTATAAAAAAAACAAACCCAAATTGATATCTATAAGGAGGTTAGTAAACCTACCTGAGTCTGATTCAAATGACCTTTACTGTGAACACAGACATACGAGGAGGAAAGAAGGCTCAGAATGACAGAGGACCACTTTCACACATCTACATCAAGTCTGTCCAACAGAATTTATACTGTGATGGAGAGAGAACAGGGCCACACAGACAGAGGCAAGAGAGACACATTCTGTGTGTGCCCGTGTACACGCAAAAGGATGACTACAAGACAGCAACAGACCCATCACAACACTGGCCAGTATGGGGGATATCAAAACCTCCAGAATAGCAGATGAACAGCCAGAGGGACCAGATTCACCTCGCCTGGCTCCAGCAGGACCAGCAGGAAGACCACACAGGCCCTGAGAGAGAGAGTTTCTCCACACTGACCAATCCACGATGCAGCTGCTGCTGGAGAAGTGCACCCACCCTGCCCACCAGGAATCCTCTGGTGGCACTTCTGGACATGCACATGATGCAAAACGGCATCATGGAACAAGCGGTGCTGAAGCTCTTTATACAGATGATATGATACACCACCCTGATGGAGAACAAAGCCATGAACAGCATCACACTGCGTCTACCAGCATGGAGAGGGGTTCCAATGCTGGACCATGATCCATCAAAGCCTGGTGTAACCCTAGGCACTATGGGAAGCACAATGGGTGGAGGTGAGGTGAGGTGTGAAAAAAACCATCAGCCACTGTCGCCTGTGGAATGCCTGTTGCCTGTTGCCCCCCACCTTAGATTATATACCATCCACAACTGTCATACGATACACTTTAATGGAAGAAATCTAAATATTTATTCGAAGGCAGAGGGACACTTGTGTACTTTCCACCTGCCCTGTGCAATTCTATACACCTCTTCCACTGTTGGTATTTTGCGTCTGTTGGCGACTCTTTATGAAGGGAGTCACCTTTGATGCATTTCTCCTTGTATGCAAATCATGCAGAAAATTGTTGCACAAATCCATGCCGTATTTTCATATCACACCGGTGTGAAACAGCTTTTAGCCACTCCTTAATGCTGGGAAAAGATTGGCAGGGGGTTTGGAAATATAGGTGCATTCATGAGTGTCAAAAACATGCGTAATGTCTACTGTGCCGGCTGATGACGCTGCTCCAGATGGTGACAGGGAGAGGAGCGTGGGGACGCTTCCCAACTTAGCCCCTGTGGATGATTTCCTACTGTGGTAGTATCATGTCAGGGTTAAATGCAAAGAACACATTTTGTGTGAAAATACAACAGCAAATAAAGACTTCTTAGCCTATGATATGTCACTGGCAAATCCCCAGGTGGGTCAGCCTTGAAGAGAAATTCATTGGACTATTATTGGGTTCACCTGGACAGCTTGTGTGGGTTCCAGGTCTCTGCAGACTGCAGACTGTCCCTCCCCTCCACTTTTCACAGATTTCAAATACATAAACATCACTTCTTTTAACATACGCGTCACCTATAACATTCTATTTCAACTCCTGCTTTGACTGCTTGCCATTGTCTTCAGTTCATCATGCTTTACTTTGTCGGATGGGCCACGGCACACACACACACACACACACACACAGGGCCTGCTCTCAGGGCCGCCGTGGGTCCTTATCAGCCTCCTTCTCTCTCGCCCTCTCCAGCTGCCCAATTACAGAGCAATGTGGCTTGTTACATAATCATTTTGTTAAGGGAGGAAATGTTTTGCAGAGGGGTGGACGGAGTGGGGGTATGCCACGCACCGTGAAAGGAATGGAAAGGAAAGAGGGTGGGAGCCTTTCGCCCTTTCCTTCCCTACCTTCTCCATCATCTGCATGGGCCTCCCACTGTAGAGGACAAATAGCTGCAGTGAGGCATGAATCTGCTGCTTGCTAAGCATATTAAAGCCTCAGACAAAAACGTGGCAGTGCTTACGTAATGACGGGGCTGACACAACATGACTTGGAGGTGCTCTGCGTGTTTGTTGTTCTTGTTTATAATGCCGCAGCAGGGAATTCCTGTGTACTTAGGAAAAATCTGCTACAACAGCATAACATCGCGGAAGCCCTGCTATGATGTGAGCGCAGAGCCACGTTACATGTTAGCACCACTGGTGGGGGTTCAGGATTTATGGTTCTTATGGTATTTATGGACAGATATCCCCTTTGGCATGTCCATCCATTCACTCTTCTCTCTCTCATATGGCTTCAATTTGTCTCACAATGGAATGTACAAAACTGGGTCAAAGAAGCGACAAATATCAGAAAATGCTCTGTTCAGTCTCTGATCTACACTGCTTACTGTCACACCGAGTGCTTACGGACATAAAGTTCACAACCTTAATGACAAAGTCATTTTAAAAGAGAAAGCAATGGTTGGTTCATCGATCCTCAAAATACAACTCCCAACATCCCAACTATGGAGCCGGAGGAAACCGTAAGGAAATGGCTGCTGGAGGACAACACCCTGAACAATAGAACCAAACTCAGCCCAGACCACCTTTACAAACTGTTGGACCTCGTTCTGAACAGCGTGTGAACTCCTCCTGACAGCACTGATCCACAGGTTGGACAACACATTGAAAGTCTTCACACATGAACACAGTGGACAGTAACACCACATCAGGAACCACAGCTTGGCCTTTTTGGATTGAGCTGGACACACTAAAGGGGACAGGAGCCTCCTCCGTGGAGTATACAGGAAACACACATACACAGACTAATATTTACACATTGACTCTCTCCACTTAGTGGAACATAAGCCAGCGCTGATCAGGACCCCTGAGCTGATGATGTAACAACAATTACCCAGGTCAAAGGATGCTCTTAAAGCTCAGAGAAACCCCAACTGGACTTTTGTGAAACAACCACAAAAACCAGGACCAAAAACAGCGACACAGGAGGATTTTCAAAAAACACACAGTCACCGTGTTCTTCAAACCCGGCAACACACTACAGGCTGTTTCACACCAGGTGCGATATGAGAATACCGCACAAATTTGCAGAATATCCACACGGCAATTTTCCACATGAAAACCATGTTCACTGAATCTGTTGTCATATTTTGCTCTCTTGTGTTTCAATTTCACACTTAACACTGAAAAAGTTGCGTTTTAATATGTGACAGAAAACGCCTATCCACATCACCTGTGGGGAACACGACAACTCCAGGAGAGATATCCTTATGAGGACATCACGAATCACGGAGCAGCTGGAGGAGACTCCCTTCATGAAGAGACGACAATAGAAGCAAAATCGCCGCGAATAGCATCTCAGCTCAGATGAAAGCACACAGCTGTCCTCCTGGCATCAGATGAATACTGGGATTCATCAGCTCAAATAAATAAATCAATAAATCCTACAAACAGTGTGGATGTCAGATAACAGCTGGTACAGTTCAACCTTTACCTCCATATGATACAGAGCTGGACACATGTCAACAAAGACCACTGATGATGAACATGATGGCATTAATCCATGCAACTAATCTGCACGGAAATTCAAACTTGGTGTGAAACAGCACACCAAAACACAAGAATAGCAATCTAGTGTACAGTATGTTGTTTGTGTTGTGTGTGTTTTACGGCGTGTTTTATGAATACCTTAACTGTCATGCAAATGAGCAAACACTGTCGTTGAGCCTCTTTCAACAGAAATGTAAAGAAACATTTACAAGTTAAGTATTGTGGCTGCAAAAAGTAAAATGCCCTTAAAAATGTTTTTTAGCGTGTAAGAGGATGAGACCAAGCAAAGACCAACGGCCAAGCTATCAGCAAACAGCTACCAAACAGCAGGACTGTGGCTGTGATGAGGTGAAATCAATTTGTCTGGGCTCCACAGAGAAACCTGCATGGACTTGAGCAGTGCATTCTTTGAATGCCGAGCTCCATCGTAGAGTCTACATTCTGGTGTTTAACTAGCGGTGTATGAAATCTAGAGCAGACAGTGGTCACTATAAAGCATCACAGGTGCAGTGGATTAGGATTCATGCAGTCTCATGTGCACTGCACCAAAATCTGATTTGTTTGTCATGTACAAACTCTTCTTCATGCTCAGTGGAGGAATTTTACTCGCTTCAAAAAATACCAAGTGATTGTACTGGTGGTATGATTTGAAGTCCTTCCCTCCTCAGGCTCCAAGGAAGTGAACTGACCACTAATCAACAGTAGTCCTGATTAGCAGCAGTCAGGACTAAGGCTGACTGCGAGACGTAACAACAAGCCCTGGCTTCCCGTGGAAGCTGTTCTCTCTTCTCTATAGACATTTGATGCCATGGTCAACTTCCCCAAATGGGATTGAAACACAACCTACCAAACAGCCTGGTTGTAAAATCCACCTGACATTTCAAAGCCCTGGCCCACGTTTCTTAACTGTAATGGCACAGACTTGGCAGGAGATCTTCTCATGTATGGCATATGAAGAATGTGGCATAAAAAAACATAGCAGACAAAAGAGGCCAGGTCAGTTTCTCGCACACAGAAATAAACCTGACCAGGACACATTTGCTTGCCATTGTTCTCTCTCTTCTGCTTTAGATTCTCAAATTGATCTCTAGTGAAGTGGGCATGGTATTTTGCATGTCGAATGTGGAAAATTTCATAGGGCACGCCTCTAATATTTCTAATATTTATTTAATGAAAATGGTCTGAAATAATATCATACATTGTGTATTGTGTCAATAAAAACAGGGAACAAGAGAGAGATCTGAAGGCCAAAAGAGACAAATGAGAAGGCACCTGTTAAAAAACGACTAACCATCCTAACCATGGAGGAGAAAAGGTGGAAGGAAGGATGATGTAATAACTCAAGCAGCTATTATCACTCACAAGCTTCTCCTTTCCAAGCTCAGGCCATGCTAACCCCACAGCAGCCTGCTAATGTTCATGCCAAATAATCCACAAACCCTTAGCATATTATAGTGTAAAGCTCAAGTCAGTGGTCTGTGGAGTACATCCATCCATGGGCGATAGCTGCAGCAGCCTTTGCCATTGAAAAATCCTCAGCTACAACCGTGGGTATGTCCACTAGCATGTATGCTGGTCACTCTCATCATGCTAATCAAAGATTCATCTGCCATAACACCCAGTAGGCTGTCAAGCTATGAAGTGTTGTTGACAAAACCCAACCTAAATATCACCCGGGGCTCTGTGGTCCACTTTGCCCAGCTCATGATGACACCTGACGAAGGCGTGTCGCATGAAAGCTCTCATACGGCAGAATTGTACAGTCTAACTGTAGTATGTAAACATGAAACAGGGAAAACCACAACAATATATTGTGGTTCTGCTTACGTTTGTGGAGAGGAAGAGAATGAAGAAGAAGGGTACTGAATCCCTGCAGGGAAATTAATTCTCCGCATTCTTACCCATCCTCAATGAGGAGCAGCGAGAAGCACAAACATGCACATGCAAACACACACGCACACACAAACACACAATAGCACCCTGGGACCAACTCCAGATCTTCTACCTTTGCCTTGGTCAGGGACAATGGCAGGAATGATTAACCTAACATACATGTTTTTGTGGGTGGGGGAAACCGGAGCACCCAGAGGAAACCCACGCAGACACGGGGAGAACATAGAAACTACACACAGAAACCCCGGGATTCAAACCCACAACTTTCCTGCTGTGAGGCCACAGCGCTAACAACCACGCCACTGTGCCGTCCAAGCTGCCCGCTCGTTTACTGGCATATGGGCCGAAAGAAGTTTTCTCAGAACAGATGAAACACCTTTCACACATCTATCTCAGCTGCCAGACCTTCTATCTGCCATAAACATGCCCACTGGCCTCGGAACTGTAAAATGTGCTAAAATGTAGCCGACACACCGATTTTGTCTGAAGAGACACACCCGCGGATGACATTGTGCCAAAAGACGCTGCTAATTCCACTGGTCCCGTTGACTCTGTTATGCCAATGTCTGCTGCGGCTTTGGATGTTCCCAATTGCATTCTCTCTAGCATCCAGTTGTCTTGCCTGCCCAGAAACAGGTCTGTACAGACAGTTAGGGCCACGTAAAGTGGTAGCCCAAACCACTTTGTTGCCTGACTTGTGCAGAGATGCCACTCTGCAAGGGGGAGATGATTAAAGCAATTTCCAAATACTGATTTTGTCCATACTTGAGTGGATATGCAATCATGAATTCAGCAACACGAATTCAGGCACAAATTTAAGAAACCACTGAAGTATGGATTTTAATGGTATGACTATGAGAAGGGAAAATAAGTGCTACTGCCTTGTGGTGATATCTAGATATTCTAGGTGGGTAAAAGCATTCTTCCCTTGAGCTCATGCTGATACTAAAAACTGTTGCCATGGGTCTAGTAAAATAAATTCTCCCCAGATTTAAAGTATGAGAAACTCAGCAGAAAAAACCTGAAACTGTCTGAAAGCAGAGTTTATCAAAGAAACAAACAACGACAATTGGGCACAAGCGAGACATTTTCAAGCATCTACCAAACCCAAAGAGCTGGAATTGTACAAGGGGAAAATGGCATACTCAAAATGAAATTGGCCCAGGCCTGCGGGGAAACAGGTGTTTCGTGGATAGAGTGTCTTCCCTTGGTCCTAATGGTTGGTAATGCCCAACTGTGTAAATCGAAGTATGCACTTGATGACTCACAAGATGTTTACAGACTGACCAATGGCAATGGACGGGGAGGCCCAATCACCCTACTCATCACAATGATTAGATGCACTGACATAAGACGTGCATGGCACAGCGACTTGACACTCAAGGATCGAACCAAATGGCTGCCCATGTCTACACATCACACTACACCTAAAGGACCACACAAATGAACCAAACACTACAAGAAAAAAACATCATTCCCATACCCACAAGTGAAGAAATGTTTCACTAACGTGTTTGCTGAAGAAATAACATCGGCAACAAATAGGGCTCCATCAAACTTTTATGACATACCGCGCCCAAGTGCATAGGCAATGATTGTATTATATTACTATTAGCATTATAACGCTTGAAGGATTGGCTGTGAATGTAGTCAGAACTTATGAACATTAATTGTGTAACATTTTTATAGATATGTATGGCCTCAGCCAACCTGACACAGATTGTGCTGAACCACAACACAAGTTTACAAGATACTCCAGACTGCCTACCTTGCAATGGAAGAACCCCATGACTCCAACTGACTCTAGTTAAACAAAGCCCCTACCAGGAGAGTCCATTTTCAACGTGCACTCCTTTCATTTCAGCACAGTGTGAGTCTTTCTGTTGCATTTTGATGTCATATGGTCATGATATCTGCACTCCTCTGTTTCACTGCTCCACACACACACACACACACACACACACGGAGCTCAGCGGAGCTGTAACCTTGATTACAACAGAAACTAGATGATTCACTTTGTCGCCCGGCTGGTCCACACGGAGTTTGCGACAGCTTCCAGATGGACTCATATTTGTATTCATCATTGTTATTGTTATTATTGCAGTTGCTGTGCATCTCTGTTTCTCTCTCTCTCCCCCCTCCTTTCCCCCTCACTCTTTCTCTCTCAACCCAACCGGTCAAGGCAGATGGCCGCCCACTTAGAACCAGGTTCTGTTCGAGGTTTCTTCCCCTTAAAGGGGAGTTTTTCCTTGCCGCAGTCGCTTGCTTGTGGAGGGAATGTTGGATCTCTACAAATTCAAGAGTATGATCTTGACCTGCTGTACATGAAAAGTGCCGCGAGATAACCTTTGTTGTGTTTTATGGACAGATGTACTTAGAGCTGGACACCTGAGATCTGATTGCCCAGGAAAGTTGTAAAAACCAGTTCTGACTATGTCCAAAGTAATTACTACAATAAACAAACCGAAAAAAAAAAGAAAAAATATGTAATAACCAAACTGAAACAAAAAGCTCAAAACAAACAGAACCGTGGGCTTATATAATAATATATAAATGAACAGACACACACACACACCACATTATTCACACTACATGCACAGAGCACCACATACTCAACAAAACACTGACAAGACACCCCACCACTCTTGCTCTCTCTCTCTCTCACCTGATCACAGCCGGCATTGACCAGCTCCTGCAGCATCTGCCGGTTGACCTCTCCAGCACCAGCGGGGTGTCCTGACCCTGAAGATGGGCCTGACTCATTGGCAAAGGGCATTAAGGACCTGCGGATCTCCCGTAAGGCGTTCTGGTAGTTGTTAAACTTCTGGGGTGGCCGGAGCTGCTGCTGCCGGCTGCCCGTATCTTTCCCGGCTTTGCTGTCGGCTCCTCGGCTGCCATCGGTTCGCGAGCTGCCCCCGTGCAGCGCCTGACTCACCAGCTTGGCCGGCTGCTTCAAGCCCTCCTTGATCTCCTGAAGCCTCTGCCGTGTGTTGCCCACATAAGGGGCCGCTGGGAAAGTCTTGGGCCTCATGGCCTCAGAGTAGACACCTTGTCCAAAAAGGAAACACACTCCCACACACACTCACACATAAACTGGCACCCGCTCCCCTACTCCCTCCAAAGATCCCTCCTGAGCTGATTAACCCTGATAGATAAAGAGTTTCTGGCAGCACAGATCCCAGAGTTTTCCTCAGTCCTTTACTTGTGTTTGTTTGGGTCTTTCTCCAGATGGCAATTGGGTGAATAAAGAAAAAAGGGTAATAAGGGCATCCTTTGGTGTTTCTTTCAAGGCTTGGGTTCCCGTTCATTCCAGGAAAAATGTACTGTCAGGCCACGGCGATGCAAAACCACGATACCAGTCTCAGCCTGTGGAGGAAGAGATACAGGGTCAATAACATCCTAAATACTCAAACGTTGCATTTCTAATTGCACCGTCCTAAAAAGTGCACTATGCTGTACTTAAAGTCAGAGCCTGCCTTGGTATTGGAGCGATGCTAGGATCTAATCTGAACTCATCTGTAGTGGGGTCTGACAGTAGCCTTCCATAGGGGCTGGGCCTACATTTCAGGTGTTCTACAACACGAACTCCATGTTTGAGCTGTCCTAGGGGTGCAGCAGACAGTCAACATTATTCACAATAAAACACAAAAAGAGGGTCAAACTATTTTGTGAGTTCATTTTTGGAGAGAAAAATGTGAGCAGGTAGGCCCAATTTATTTCTGACTGAATATCTGTTGTAATAAGTATTTTTACATGTTTTTCAAGAAAGCTCATTAACAGGTATTAGTTCCATTTTCTTGTCTTTAGTGTTAGCTAACAGATGTCTAATTCAACCACGATAGTCACTGAGGAACTATTAATAGTTGCATTAATCACACAAATAGTTGATTAACTGTTCCAATAATCACTAGATTAGTCGATTTATCAAAATACTGAATTCCTGTGGCCCAAATAATTTTTGTCTATTAGGGTCGAAATTTATTATTTTGATTCCCACATATGGGAGCATATGGATACTATGGAGCATAGAGGTGCTGCTGTGACATAAGAGGTGAATTAACTGATCATCGGAGAACTCATAGCATTTAAACCTTTGATTTGTTGACTGACAGGGGGTGGACCTACAAATTACTGCCAAATCCCAGTAAAAGCAGCTACTGCAGGGAGCTTCTCAAAACTGAGTCAATTCAATTCAATTTTATTTATATAGCGCCAAATCACAACAAAGGTTATCTCATGGCACTGGCATGGAGTCATTGAAACAACCAGAGACTGACAGGGACAAAAGACCATGTCCGTGTCCTGTGTATGATAACCATTAACATGGAAACGGATCCATAATAACACTGTAGCAACATTGTAACATTGTAAATGATGTGTGGCACGCAGTGAGTATTTGATTATTATTTTATTTTTTAATAAATCTGTTTCATGTCGACTCTTTTAAAAGCCGTACATAGGTGTTTGTGTAAAGTGTAAGTACCTTGTTTCTCTTTATTCAGGTGTTTGGAAAAGTTAACATTTGGCTTATAACTATTTCTTGTCGCTTATGCATAAAGAATTGCGATTGTTATCGTTTTTTTTCTTACTACGATTGGATCTTGCCTAAAAACCTTAATCCAACTCCTGGAGGTTTTTTTGTATTAAACCCAATATTTTAGTGGAATGACACACATATAACATGCAGTAGTTAGTTAAGGTGTGTGAAGCATGTTTGGGATGCTAGCATTTTAAGAAGAAAGGGCTTTTATTTTGAAAATCAGTCACTCATTTCTGAAACTTTCCGGTATTGTAATTAAAAAGAACTGAGTAACAAATGGTCAATTACAGAATGCCGTGATGTGTGTTTCTTACACGTGTCATAGGACAGAGGGCAAGCACCCACCATCAGGAACCGCCCACTCTTATTAGACATGTTCAAGTAAGACGTAAACGTAAAATGTAACATTATCATTTGGTTCTGTTTGGAAATGGAAATTAATGACATCACATTGAATGGTTCGAGTGGTTGGGGTCACTTGATATATCTTATTTCTAAGAATCTCATATTTGGATTTCTCACATGCATTTACAAATATAGAGACCTACAGAAACGGTACAGGATCTGGAATACGCATTCAGCACCCAGCGCCACCATCATTAGAGCTGTCATTAAAAAATAATTGATTCATATTCATTGAATGATGCATGATAAGACACAGTGACATATGCAAAGGAGGGACCTAACTCAGGGGCCTTCAGACTTTTTCAAACAGAACACAATCAGGCAGAAACCAGAAAGGCGCTGAGCACACACATTGTTGTTAGGCTGAAAAGTTAGTTAGTCCCACAGAGCTTTTCATTCCTACAAATTAATGTGGCTACACTCAAGTCCCACAAAGCTTTTGGGTGTCTTTTATTCTGCCTTTTTAAGGCAATGTCAAATAGTCGATCGTAGGATGCTTCTGCTGCTGAATAGATGCACTTTATTCTGCTAAGATGCAAAGGTATAAAGGTTATACGCTCTCCTGAAACACCAGGTTATCTTTTATATCACTGAACGTAAGAGAGCCTTCAGAGAGCTTTTAGAGGATGAGAGCTTTTAGAGATGAGAGCTTTCAGAGGATGAGAGCTTTCGGATGGTGAGAGCTTTTAGAGGATGAGAGCCTTTAAAGGATGAGAGCTTTTAGAGGATGAGAGCTTTTAAAGGATGAGAGCTTTTAGAGGATGAGAGCTTTTAGGGGATGAGAGCTTTTAGAGAATGAGAGCTTTTAGAGAATGAGAGCTTTAAGAATCATATATGGATACAACAGGGCATCCCAAAACAAATCCCTGATATCTGACGAGACTTGATTTATTTTTTTTCAATATGATTTCAATGGGCATTATGATGAAGGGTTGGATCGATCCTCCTCAAAAAACATCAATACAACCCTACTTTAATTTCTGTCGATGTCAAAATGTTCGGGCTGTCCGGGCTGGTGACCCTTCAGTCTCTGATGTGAGTGCAGGTGATCGCCCTTGCAACTTGAAAAAAGAGTCAACGAAAGAGAGTAACAAGGCTGAAAAATGAAAGAAAGGATGTGGCAAGTTGAAGTTCACAACTACTGTAAATCTGCTCATATATCACAGTGTGTACACTCAAAATGTGACGTGTCATCTCATCACGTGTATGCGAAGGTGTGTGAATCTATCACTATTCCATTCATTTATAAAAATGTTGCAGTGGTTTTTTTGTTGTTGTTGTTTTTTAACTGCACGTCACACTTTTTTCTTTTTTTAAGTTATTTTTATCAGGATACATATATTTCTAACATAAGTTTTCTGTTTATGTGTGTTTTTGTTTTATTTCAATGCTTAAACTCAGCAACCAGTTGTCCTAACTCTCCTTTTATTAGTGGCTTTATTTTGGACGAGGCGTGTTGACACACTGGTTCCATTGACGCTAAGTTCTATGTTATGGACGACATTTCTGCAGATCTCTGAGCTGAGTTTATAATCAATGTGATACATTAATATTCATAACTCTAAAGGGAACTTCAAAATTTTTGGCAAAAAGTTATTTTCATTGTTTGGCTGCCGGGCCAGTGGCAAAAAATCTGTTAGGTTGAACCTTGTATCCATCTGTCTGCCCTGTCCTTCCTGTCTCTGTCTCTACTATGACCATCATAATAAAGCCACACACAAAAAATCTACACTGTGTAATCAATTTGGAGCTTAAATGTCCAGATGCTGTAAGACCACAGAGGAAATTTACACCAGTCCTCTGAAAAATGAAACTTTGTGGCAGGAAATGAAGTAACATGATAAAGCAAATGTTACCTCCATAAAATCTACGGAGGAAGGAGAGAGGCGCACTGCATTCTTTGGAAGATGAAAAAAAAACAATGTCAGGAAAGAAACTCCATCAACAAAGATTCCCAAGAAATCAACATTTTTAAGCCCATTCACAGATCAACATTTCATGGACATCAGCCCACGTTGACGTGGATAAAACTCCTTCACGTTTCACTCCTGATAGATATCCTGGGGCAGACAAATTATCTTCTAAACTACAGGACAACCATACACCAGTAACACCACTCAACACTGACCGTAAAATACTACTAGTTACCTCCAGAAAGGAACCAGTTTTTATTACATGATGCTGAACTCAGAATTAATGGGCCCTGTGGAGCCTGTTCCCCCCTCATTTTTATCAAATGAGAAGAACAGATAACTGCCGAGTATTTCAATATTTGTTTGGAAAATTTTCCTTTCAAAATACTTGAAAAAACAGTAAACAAGGATTCACTGCCACCTGGTCACATGATCGCTCACGCTTAGATCCTAGATCACATTCGGATCCTAGATCACATTTACATCCTAAATCAAGTTTGGATCCTAGATCACGTTCGGATCCTACATCACATCTACATCCTAGATCAAGTTCGGATCCTCGATCACTTTGGGTCCTAGATCACGTTCGGATCCTTGATCACATTTAGATCCTAGATTACGTTCGGATCCTTGATCACTTTGGGTCCTAGATCATGTTTAGATCCTAGACCACGTTTAGATCCTAGGCTGCAGTAAACAGCCTGTTGTACAATGGTGGATCATAAATCAAAGTAATTAAGAATTCAGTTCTTACCGTTTGTTTTCAGCAACAAAAACGATTTTCGTATAATCTGGGATTACAAAAGTTTGGTTTGTTTGTTTTTTCCTGAAGCAAAAGGACTTGGAGTCAATCTAAATAAGTGTGAACAAATGTGGACACACAACTGCCCCCTAGTGGCCATGACTGCCCTACGAAAACAACAGGGAGCCATCTGGGCGTACGCACACCCAGTAAATTAAATATGTTTAAGAAGACTGACGTGTGTAAATATAAACTTTTCCCGTCTCTCTACCAAAGGTGGATGTTTTACTAGACGGATCGATCCTGCCGACTCAGTACAAAACGATAAAAAGTGACTAAAATGTTGGATTCTACTGGAGGAAGCCGTTAGTTATAGAGATATCTTGTCTAAATAAATATGAGCGTGGTGGCCGTAGGTTTGGAACCCACTGATCATTTCTCTTCTACAGTTTATGGTTTTGTGAAAGAAATGAGTTGGTGTAGAGTTCTTACACAGTCAGTCCTCCTCTATATTTGAGTGCGTATGTTGGTGAGGAGTCTAAAGCACTCATCTTTCCCTTCGTGTATCTCGGTCCTTCATTAAATATCAGAGCCTTATTGAAAATAGAATCCCAAATGAGGTCATTGCAGACAACTTTAAAGCAGATTTAGACCCTAGAATATCAATCAGAAATGTCATTTTACTCAAATTTAGTACATCAGAAGCCAAGAAAACATACAAACGAGATGAGCGACCCCCTTGGAGGTGCATGGAGAACTCATGAATGCAGTTTGACCCTGATGATGACGAATCTTTGGATTCCATCTTTAATTCACCTCAGATTATCTGAAACACCAGACAGCTCGTTGGGTTCTTGAAGTACACTGCATGTGTGTCTGTGTGTGTGTGTGTGGCCTCCATCAATGCCTGGTGGATGCAATGTGGATTTGTTGATTGATTCCATTGTAATTCCATTATAGTATAAAGCCAGACGACTCCAAACCTCCAAACCTTCATCATATAACTCTCCTTTAAGAACTCAATTTAGCCCTTGGGACCTCCACTTTTCAGAGATTTACATTGGTTTTAATGGTTTTGTGTTCTTTCCAATGTTGTTGTTCATTATTTGATCTGAAGAATTTTCTCCATGTTTCAGATTGTGCCCGTTTTACACATTTGGTGTTTAAATAATAATAATAAAAATGTTTCCCATTCACAGCTCTCGTTCTTCAGCTCCCAGGGCTTCAGTTTATTTTTTTTGTTTGTTGATAAAAAGCAGCGTAACAGCGTCAGTACACGTGAACCCTCTGTGTTGTGCTGTGGAAGTATGCAGACCCCTCTAACGCTGCTAAATGACATCACTGATCGTTGTCATTTACAGTGAACTTGATAAATGTAATGTAATGAGGACACCACCAAGAAAAGAACACTCCAAAGCTCTCAGTTTTTAGAGAAGCAATGATTTGAAAAAATCCTACGTCCATCAGTAACCCTGACTTCCCTTCAAATCCTCTTTGTTCTTAGTGGGCAGGGTGTCCTTTTATACAGATATGTGTGGAATTCATCCTGATACATTTAGTACCACATGGGGCTTTTCACTACAGTTTAAAGTTAAAGTGTAGTACAGGTATCCCAGAGTGTAGTGGGTCTCAGAGTGTACCCCGTAAATGGAGGTCAGATCCATATCAGTCCAGATTCCGGATTTATTCAAACCTTTGGTCAGGAATCTGCACCTTTAATTCCCCTTCTCCTCTCCTCCCACAGCACAGACCGTGATGGACACACACGCAGGAAAATACTGATCACCCCGTTAATAATGGAGGTAATCCGGAGTGGTGGCGGTGGGATTATGAGAAAGTTGTGGTGTGGTGTCGAGGGTCCCTTCCTGGACCCATTTGGGGGCCCTGCCGTAACGCACTTAGGCCTTCCCAGTGATATTCCAGGCTGGGCTGGGGGTGCATTCCAGTGCAGGGAGAGTTTAGTCTGGCCCCCAGCCCCGAACTGGTCCAACCCGGGAAAGGTCCACAATCTTAAGGGGACCCTGCTAGACTTTTTCCACAGCAACAAGTCCTAAAATTAACTACGACCACCACTCCCTCCCCAAAAAAACCCAACTCTCTACTCACCATGTGATAGGAGAGGAGTGAAAAACTTGGATTGGAGGCTAAATCCCGTCCAAAGCGGCGTTTAGAGACCGGATCCGGGAGCTGGGCGACCTGGTTACCGTGTCCGGGGTGCGTGTGAACCCTCGGCCTGGATAAATATGATGAAACGAGCCTCCATTTTCAGCGCAGACGGCAGCGGGAGCAGAAATGCAGCACAAAGTTGGACACTCGCTGCATTGTTAACATTCCACAGGTCACGTGACGGACCGACGCGCGTCAGCGCCGAGACCAAGATCCTCGAAAGGCGAGAGGAGTCACTCTGCGTCTGTGTCCAAAGTCCAAAAACATCGAACACCCCATGGACATACCGTAAGAGAATAACGTTAAATAAACTGACACAAGGAAGAAGGTGGAATATTTCAAGAAAAAAAAAGTTTACAGCTCAGTTATAGCACATTAATTGTTCTTTGTTTTTTAGATGGACTTTCCATGGTGTTATTGTTTTGAAAGTCATTTTACAGATTTTTAGTTGACACACACTTCTCGCTATAGGATTTTTCATAAATGGTGTCTGAGCTGACATTCCTGGGAAAATGATACAGGAAGCTCTATGTCACATGACAACATGGTGGATTTTTAGTGAGCTCAGTCACAAGAAGAAGAGGGTGTTATATGGAGGATTATCACTTAATAGACTCAGACAGGGCAGGTTGAACTCATACTGTGATTACCAACGCAGTATGTTGCAGTATGTTTATTACATTTATTTAGATTACATTTGGTTGTCATTGGCTGGCAAAGTTGTGTGGTCGTAGCTTATTCATCGAATAGCTCTATATGTCATGCATGGGGACGTAAATGAAGCTGGAAATGAAACGTCCGCCAACCAACACCAGTTTGGCAGCAGAAACGCCAGCATCAAAGGTGTGTTGGTTTATTGGGGGGTGGTCTCTGCGTGGTCCGTAATCTGTCCCATCAAGGAGCAGTCAGTCAATATGAGGACTGGTCCACCTTGGTGGAGGTATGAACTCTCTGAATGGTGTTTACATTAAAGGACAGCCAGGCATTCAGACAGCATGCAGACGTAGCACGAGAGCTCTTACTGCTCCCTCCTCTGTGAGCTCTCATACTGGGGGCGGGGCTTCCTCAAGGCATCTCCCTCAGTGATAAACGAACAAACATCAGAGCATTACTCAGTCACTCCTCTGTGGCCTTGGAAGGAATCTTCAGTCTGAGAGCAAATAAAGCTGCACACAAACCAGGGAGCACACTGCCAAACACATGGAGAACACACACACACACACACAGACACACAACAGGTCTGCTGCTCCGCTCCACTGGAGGAAAACACTTCACAACAGGGATGAAAATCAGGACAATCTGCAGGTTACGGAAGACAGGAGGACACCAACCAGTCTGTCCATCACAGCAGGACAACAAATGGTACAATCCACCGTGGAACAGTCCACTTTCCCAGCAGGAGCATCAGGAGCAGCTGCTCACGATACAAACACACATGTTGGTTATAACTGTTCACTTACATATTTGTGACTTTGTAGAAGGCAAGTATGCACATCTGACAAAAGTGTGTCCATGAACGACAATAAAAAGATCTGAGGGGTGCTCCTTCCACTTCTCCACACACGCGCACACACACGCACACACACACGCACACACCTCATCGTCCAAATCTCAGCATTCATGAAGCCGCTTGACTTCATTCGATTTATTCTTCTACAGTTTCAACAGGTCATAAAAAGACACGCACCCCAGACCCTGAACCGCCCCACCCCCACATCACAGCTGATGCTCAGTCAATAACAATAAAGCAGACATTATTGCTCAGACTAATCATTTGGCATCAATTCAGTGAAAAGAAAAGATGGACAACGTCCAAATAAACAGGCAAACTGTGAAAAAAGAAGAAAAAAAGGCCCCAACATTCCACGCCGAGTATTCCTGCCATTTCTTACACATTTTCACCACTGTGTTGTGTGTGAACAAACTGGTCTTTCTCCAGGTAACACAGCTAATCTGTGTCTGTAAACCCTTTTTTTCAACCATTTCCTCCACCGTGTGTGGTGTGAAATTCTCTTTTTTTTATCGTTTCCTAATAACAAATCTAATTTTTAAATGTGAACGATAAAAGTAAGCTACATGAAATGTTAATAAAACGTTGCTCAACACGTGGACTTCCTGTTTGTTTTTGTACGTCCATTGTTGTTTTGCCTTCATCATCAGATAAATAAATGCTGTAATGGAGGAACAGCCTGAGTCAACGTGTGGTAACAGCTTGTGTTTACCAGGCTGCAGCCATGTGAAGAGGCTGTCCAGGCAGACACACACACAGACACACACACACACACACACAGCCACACGTTTAGAGGGACTCCTTTTATTTCCTCCTACTGTCACTCGATAGGACGAACATCTTTAATCTTTGGTGCTGTTCTTAACGACCAAATATATAAACACGGGGAAACTAAGGTGGAACTTTCAGCCGTGCGTTCCTGACAGAGGCGTGGATTTGGAAAAATAATAGAAAGGAAAAATAAACACATGGAAAAGGGTTTGATCATATTTTCTTAAACAGGAACAATTTAGGATTATCATGTTAGAAAATCCACATGAAATCTAATCTGGGCCTTCCCATGGTTATCACATGAGTCAGATTAGGTTTATTCATCAGCTGTGTGTTCCATGGAGGGAGACCCAGCACCAGAGGACGGAGGGAGACCCAGCACCAGAGGACGGAGGAAGGCACAGCCAGGTCTCAAACTCAACCCATCACTGGTACAAACCTCCTGTTGTTGGAAAAAAATGTTTCATGACTCACTGGGCCCTGAATAAGAACATTTATACAACTGTAGTAACAGTTCAGTCCCTATTACAACCACCTGACATCATTTATTAACAGCCTACAGAAATAATGGAAAGAATGAGTGAAATACAAAAAAAAAAGTCTTACAGCATAGAAGATTAAAACAGACACGCTGCACTTGAATTCTAACCGGGTTACCATGGTAACCAAGTCAGGGAGGAGTCTGATGGTGGTCAGTAGAAAACAGAGCCCTTTTTCTCCAGATGTCCTCGCTGCAGCACTCTGACTGTCCAGTAGGAGGAGCTACAACATGACAGAAGTGTCCCACATCTGTCGGACAGATTATTATTTTGACATTTTAAACTAATTATGAACCTCTAAACCACCAATGGCTCCATCTTCATAGTTTGACTTTAAATGACAGTGAAACGTTTCCAAAGATGACAAAGATACCAGGATGCATTCTGGGAAAATCTATAAAACAAAACACTAGGCATCTAATAAAGAGAATTTTAAGGGAAAAGGAGACTTAAACTAGTGTTAGAACATTAAATGAGAACTTTGTGCCTTTTCTGTGCAGCATTCAATGATTAATGTTTTACTAATGTGAAAAGGCACAATAAATAAGGTGGACTCAACAATTCATGAACCAGTACCTAAAGAACGCTTTCAAAGAGAAGAAGGAGACACACACACTGAACTCATCACAGGGAGCTGTCCACAGGACCAGAGAGAGGATGGGAAGAACAGAAAAAAGAGAGCTGAGAAGATGGACATGCTGGACATGAGCATCATCAGATCCTATGACATCACTTTCTCTCTCCCAACACACACCGCCTCCATCCTCCGTGGGGCGGCGTGGCTTATGGTGGTCGTCTAGCGATCGAAGGGTTGCCGGATCTATACCCGTCCATGTCGAAGGTCCCTGAGCAAGACCCTTACCCTGACTTGCTCCTGGCAAGTGGGCCTTGCGGGGTTACCTCGGCAGTCGGTGTGTAAATGTATGTGTGCTATCTACTGTGTACCCTGTGCTGCGTACTGTGTATTGTGTACTGTGTGGTGTGTACTGTGTACCTTGTATTCTGTAGTGTATGGTGTGAATTGTGTGGTGTGTACTGTGTGGTCTGTAGTGTGTATTGTGTAGTGTGCATTGTGTGGTCTGTAGTGTGTTTTGTGTGGTGTGGTGTGTGTACTGTGTGGTGTATGGTCTGTATTGTGTACTGTGTGGTCTGTAGTGTGTGGTCTGTAGTGTGTATTGTGTAGTGTGTATTGTGTAGTGTGTAGTGTGTGGTCTGTAGTGTGTAGTGTGTATTGTGTGGTGTGTAATGTGTGGTCTGTAGTGTGTAGTGTGTATTGTGTGGTGTGTAATGTGTGGTCTGTAGTGTGTAGTGTGTAGTGTGTAATGTGTGGTCTGTAGTGTGTAGTGTGTAGTGTGTAGTGTGTAGTGTGTAGTGTGTAGTGTGTAGTGTGTAGTGTGTAGTGTGTAGTGTGTAGTGTGTAGTGTGTAGTGTGTAGTGCTGTAGTGTGTAGTGTGTATTGTGTGGTGTGTAGTCCATCCAGGACAACAAGACAGTCATCCAGGCGTTCTACAGACCAAGTCAAATATCCCCAAAAAAACTAAATCCACAATAACGACCTCACCGAGATGTTTAGTAAAATGGACATCGTGTCGTTTCAAGTCCACAAGGCGAAGGATCCGTCAGGACCACCAACGTCCTGCATCCAGAGTGGAGTGGGGTGGTGGTCCGACGGTCCGGGCGGTGCTGTTTGTAATCTGTGGGCACGACTGAGATACACAGAGGATACATCACTCTCGGTATCAACCCCAACCCTTCTCCAGAGGAACACACACACACACACACACACACACACACACACCACCCCCGCTCTGTAAAGGCATCAGAAGGTATGAAGGAGATGTCTGGTAGGACGAAGCAGCAGATGGAGCACAGATGTAACAACGTTCTCCATCTCTGCTCTACATTAGGAAGTTGGATGTGAACATTAACGAGGTGTGTGTTCTTGTGTGTTAGTGTGTGTGATCTATGGTCCACTGTGCGTCCAGTCTTCCCTTTAACAAAGTGGACTCTGGCTCTGTTTACGGGTATAAAACTCATTTGTCCCAGATATCAAAGAGGAGACATACAAAGACCACTGTCCTGCGCTAAACGTCTAGAGTTTCTTCAGGGACGCGCGGGGGGAGTCCTGGATCGGGTCTCTGCGGGTCACTCCAGGGGAACGGCAGAGATGCACAGGTTGTTTAAGGCACAGGCGACCTGCACCATCTTGTCGAAGGTGGAGAGGTTGGACGTGCGTTCACAGGCGGAGGTGAAGGGGCTCTCAATGGGCCCGGTCAGCATGGCGTACCTCTGCTTCACGTTGGAGATCACCTTCTTCACGTGCCTCTGGACCGTCGGCCCCTCAGAGGAGCCGTCACTCATCTGGGCGCCCTCCGACCTCCTGTGCGTTTCCCCTCCGTCGCGGCGACCGCCTGCGATTTTAAACCGGGCCCCGCGGGCGGCCACGGACTCGCCAATGTCAAGGTCGCGGCAGGCCAGCACGACGTCTCCGGGGAGGAGTTTGCAGAGGAACCCGCAGCCCTCCGCCAGGCACTTATCGCTGACGTCCCCCGTCACCCCCCTGGACACGAACGTAACCACGCCCTGCGGAGCCACGCCGATCAAATACTTCAACACGTTACCGCCGACGCCCGGATCGCCGGGGCCCCCGGCCTGGGACGGCGGCGGCTCCTCCAGAGGCACCGTGAAGCAGTCTATGATGACGGCACAGTCCGGGTGGGAGGAGCGCAGGGCGGCAGGGAGGTTCTTCCGGAGCTCCGCCCTGGACGGCCAGAAGACGGCCGTGGGCACCAGAGAGGACGACATGATATTCACCATCCGGTGCACCGTCTTAATTACCGTTCCTACTTTCACGCCAAAGCGATACGCGAGGTCTTGATTGCGGAGGTCCAGGCGGAGGCGCATCAACGTCAGCAACAGCTGCTGGAACTTGGACAGCTTTGCGTTCCTCAGCCCGTCCATATGGGGAGCGAGGAGCCACATGACCGTCTCCAAGACGAAGTAGTTGGGTAGACCCGTGTAGAACCGGACCTTCTCCGCATCGTTCCTCAGGGAGGCCTCGGACAGAGACATTTTCTCCACGGACTCCCTGAGGGCCTGGTTCTCCTTCTTCAGGGCTTTCAGCATGTCATCGATGTGAATCGTCACATCAGATTTCAGGATGACTTTCCCTTTCTTGCTGTCGGCTCCTGATTCATCGTCGTCGCCGTCGTCGTCGTCGTCGTCGTCGTAATCGCTCGTGAAGGAGGAGGAGGCGCTCTCCTCTCCCGCTGCCTCCTCCTCCTTCTCCCTCTCCTCAGGATGCTGGGTCTGGTCCCGCTCCCCCACCACAGACCTGCCCTGACCCTGCAGGAACAGGAGGGCATTGGCAGCTTCTACTCGTGCCTCCTGTTTATCCAGAAGCTCTAAGGCACTTTGCTCCTTCATCTCCGGGGATGAAGGAGCCGACGTGAACACAGAGGGAACATAATCTGGAGAGCGAGGGTTCTTCACCTGTTTACCTGTGGACAGACATGAAGAGAGCACGAGTTAGAGCCGAGTCAACTCTCCAGACGTTTCATAGAGTCTTAGTCGTAGAGCCCCTCGGCCTGTTTGTCTCTTATAATCATCACCAATACCGCTGTGCTGTAATACGACTGGTCCTTTGACCTCCACGGTCCGCTCTGACCGAGGATGAGTTACGCCAGATACCTCTATGTACATTCAGGAACGCTTTGTCAGGGCTTTTGCACACTTTGTCCAATACATTTCCACGACGTTTAGAACTGTAGAGCAGTCAAAATGAATGAAAAATGAGTCAAAATGATGATAACGCTCCCAAAACATGAACGTGACGTTTCCATCAAACGTTTGGTCAATTAGACCAGCTGCTGCATCAACCCCAGGGATTGATTCTCTTACACTTTGACCTATAGATCAATACATTGTTATTAGGTCACATGCATACTTCTCAGATCTGAAGTTTATTTGAATTCAGGTTGTGTGATGACGTTTTCAGGCCGTCGTTCTAAAAAAACCCCAAAAACATTAAGGATGTCGAACACATGAGGATTTATACCCAAAACATCAATTATACGGAGAATTCTAAGGGAAATTAAGAGCAGCAATGATAACTTTTAGGATTTGTAAGGTCAGGACAGCTTGTTCGTGTGTTTCCAATGTGATAATACGTCATTAATAACGCGTTACTGATACTGTTTACATGTATCCGAAGTCCTTCTGACCCCCGTGTTTAGCGGGGTTTAAAGGGTTAATAGGGAGCTTCAGAGGTTAATCTATGAGGCCGACACAGATGATGAGTCAGTGACGGAGATAAACCACCTGAGATGAAGTGAGTGCTACACAGCCGACTCCCGTCGTTCGGTATCCAGCCCTCCCGGTTGACCGCGGCTATCCAGCGCTGCTTCCTGTCGGGGTCTCGGGGGAAACGGTAGAACGATAGGGAGGTTCCGGGGGTCCTTCTGTTCCTACACCCGGACACCACACAGGTGTGAACCATAGTCAGAGCCAGGGGAGCGTAGACCGGGACCAAAGTGGACCGGCGTGGACCAGCGTGTGCTGCTGTCTGGTGGCTAGTTTGACTCCCAAAATGGTGGCCACGAAGTAGAAAAAAAGTTGCTCGTCAGTTACTGTCGTCATCTCATGCTGCCTTCACGTCACGCTGATTATGACGCACACTAACGGTCAAAACCGCTCAGAATTACAAGCGGGAAAACCCGTTAGGACGCCCCAGGTGTGACATTTAAGAACCGTGACGATTCAACACAAAAAGGACAGCAAAAATCTACCATCTGGCAACGTATCGCAAAGTCCCTCTCCTTCCTTTTGGATAGATATAAGTTAAACCCGTGCTTTTGCATTCGTAAAAAAACACATTTTTCCGACGGATGCCTGCTTTTTGTGCTTTTATGAATTCCAGATCACGAACACTTTTTAAAGCAATTTTAACACGACGACCAAACACGAAGTGGAAGTTTACGAGGTGTACCTGAAGGAGACACGACGCGTTCACTTTAGTCGTTATTTTTCACATAACTTTATTGAACAAGAAACACAGTACATAACAGCAGCACAACATTATGATGTGTTTGTACAGAACATAAATTGAACACCAAATAAGTCAAATTGAGGAAATTCTGTTTATTCATCGTTTTAACAGAATGGATTAGTTTCTACTCATATTTTTGTTTAAATTTTGTGTTGTTGGTTTACCTGTGTTTTAGGTGGTTGCTCTGTTTCAGATACTACACTCTGTCGACATGCACATTACAACTTGGGTTTTACAGTAAGTAAGGCTCCTCCAAACTTCATCCATACAATTCAATGTGGCTGAGATTAAATGAGAGGGTCACACTGACAGACTAAAATTATGTGACAGTAAATCTATTCAGGTGAGGTTTACCTCTGGATGGTTCAAGTCAAATTTATTTGTAGCCCAATATCACATCCAATGTCTCTCTCTCTCTCT
>OMNV01002481.1:3661-26161 GCA_900303265.1 Brotula barbata
GGAGGGATGGAACGCTAGAACACACACTACCTCCCACTGTCTCACTTCAAAGAGTGTGTACTTACACAGACGCAGAATGAACAGGGTGTGTCCCGGCTGCACACCCGCTTAAACAATTGCGTGTGCAGATGTGCAGCTGTGTGTATTCTCTGTCCGTGTACAGAAAGTGCTTTGTGTGCACGATGCAGACAGACACACGTGTATGTGTTCTCATACTGCTTGTGTGTATGGATGTGCGTGTAATGCAAAGTGCAGCCCGCGGCCTTTTCTTTTTTTTTTTTTTTTTTTCCCAGAGTGACACATGAAAGTATTCACGTCAAAACGGAGATCAGGATGTCGTTCTATAGAAGTCTTTCATGTGCGTATTAAAGGGGGATGATGACAGAGACCAGGAGGAGAGCAAGGTGAGATGAGGGAGAACTGGAGTTTCCAGTGTGTCTGATGGAGAAAAACAGAGAGAAAGAAAAGTACAGTAGTGCCCGAGGACACAGACACACAGGAACATGACCTCCCCGTCCTTCCCTCTCTCCTTTATTTGTCATCTTCGCTCCCTTCTTCCTACTGTCTCCATTACCTGTGCCCATGGGCCACCGTGATGCTCAAACCGGCCAAGGTTGTTTTCTGACCGACTGCGCAGTCGCACTTACGTACAGAGAGACGACAGTCAAATCGAACTACATCAGCGAAAGCCGCTCACGCTACGCACAGCTCAGAAGAACCTGAAGTCTTTAACTGTCCAACAGCTCAGAAGAACATGAAGTCTTTAACCGTCCAACAGCTCAGAAGAACATGAAGTCTTTAACCGTCCAACAGCTCAGAAGAACATGAAGTCTTTAACCGTCCAACAGCTCAGAAGAACATGAAGTCTTTAACCGTCCAACAGCTCAGAAGAACATGAAGTCTTTAACCGTCCAACAGCTCAGAAGAACATGAAGTCTTTAACCGTCCAACAGCTCAGAAGAACATGAAGTCTTTAACCGTCCAACAGCTCAGAGGAACATGAAGTCTTTAACCGTCCAACTGTGATTCATACACAGAACGAGGGTTGGTGCATCCTCCACAAGTAGAACAGACAATACAAAGATAAACAGGGCAAGAGTACAACCATGACACACACATGCAACAACCATGTGTAAAAAAACAATACATGTGTTTTTTTTATTATCTGTGTTTAGGTTTGGTCGAGCGGTGGAGGTGAGAAAAGCAAAACAGCAAGAAGGTTTCATAAACCAAACAATCTACAGCAGCAAGCAGTGTGACGGCTTTGAACGCACTCCAAGACAACGTTTCAAAGCAACCACACGCTGCTTCATATCACACCAGCATCGCAAACTACAGAATGTAAACTACAGACACGTTGGCTAACCTCAACCATATGCACCTAGACCAATCATCCATCCATCCATTTTCCAAACCGCTTAAAGCTGCTCGGGCGACAGGGCCGACAGATTCGTTCTCCACCAAATAACTTCACAGTTTGGAACTGGATCTGATCACATTCTGACCGCAAACCAAGAGGTAACCACGCCGGATCAACGCGTATTCTCTTCTCTCATACTGACTGCGCTGATCGATCGGAGCACTACAGCAGCAGTTTGTATCTAAAAGAAAGCATATATGAAATAAATAATAAACTAAATACTAACATTTTTCATGTCAACTTCCTGTGATCTGCATTCAGTCAGACAGATGTGTGAGTCCGTTATGGGTTGGGTCATGGTGTTAGTGGGTTTTGTTCCTACACATCTGCTCCCAGGAGATGAATGAGAAGCACCTGTATGTATTTTAACTCCAACTAGCAATTTAATACATTTTCCAGAATCCCTCAGATTACAGCCAGATTTGGACAATCGCCTTCAGATGTGTTTTATTGGACGTATCGTGAGCTACGTTTCACCTTTTTAATCTTTTTAACCTTTTCACCATTGGTATTGTGGAGCAGTAAAAGTCAGGGGAACCTCTGTGACATCACAAGCTTGATTTCTGTTATTTTTATCAGTAGAAACAGGATGGAGCTCTCTCTCTCTCTCTCTCTCTCTCTGACAGCCAAGCCAAGACTACGTAATCCTCTTTGGACACGGACACACACACACACCCACAGACACACACACAGACACACACACACAGAGACACACACACACACGTTTGCCAGGCCATGTGCTGCAACAGCTGTTGGTTTCTCCGTTACCTGATGACTGCATGCAATATTTGCACATATGCAAGCAAAGATTTGTATCAATAAAATCAAAACAGAGTATCAGAACACAGCTGATACTCCTTTTAGCCTCAAGATGATTACAAAGTTCTATTTTTTTGGCGATGGTCTGTGGCTAATAAACGAACAAACTCCAGCTTTGTATGGAATTATGCAAACGTTTGTTAGTGTAGAGTACATACCTGACTCCACAAGATGTTAAGCCCCAAAGCACCCAAGTTGTGAGATTCCAAGATGGCAGCACCCCTTTTTCTAATTTCGAGACAGGAAGTGATGTCAGTGGTGTATTCATAGAAACTCTGACAAACGTGGGTGCGCTCTTGCACACCACCAACAACACAGAAATGCTGGAATACGTCTATAAAACACCACACACACACACACACGTGATATACTTCTTTACTTAAAGAGATAAGAGATTTTCACAGTACATCATATGACAAAAAGCATGTCTGACATTTTTACATATTGCTTTTGCTTTAGCTTCTACTTAAACGTAACCATTGGTATACACAGCACATAACCATAGGTGCCTTATCATCTCTTATAAAACTATCACGCAGAACAGATTCAGAGAGCGCTTCATTCAAGACAGCTGGGACGTTTCATTGACTGGAGAGCGATTCCACATGTAGTTTCATGTATTTACAGTAGCAAACTTGTAAAGTAAAGTATGGCATTTTAGGGGTTTATTAGCGCTAAAGTGCATGTTCACAGCATCGCTTGTGTTTTGAGAGACTGAGTCATATTTGTGTTGAAATGTAAGTAGATCCCCACTGATATAAAATGTAGAAAGTTCTAAATTCCCAGTTGTTTTGAACGTCTCTTTAAAAACCAGGTTGGACTTTTTGCAACAGTGTGGCTGTTCGGTGAGGACGGTGCTTCGTTTTGAAGAGGATGGGGAGGAAATGGGTCTAATGGGGCTCTTAACGCGGAACTCAACTCATCATTTCCCATCGATGTACAACAGAAAAGGTGATGGAGGAAATTTTGGCAAGTTTCATCCTTCTCAAACCCTCTCACTCTTATCTGCTACCAACGGGTACGAATGTCATCACAAGGGGAAACAACCTGAGAGCACAGAAACGCCACGTACGGTTTCTGTTCCACTTTCATATAAATCTGGAGCAACTCCATCAGCAAACCTGGCCTGAAGACGTCACTTAGCTGATGGAACGCTCAAACATGACGTCCCCAACCTGACCAGACGATGACTGAGGTCATCATCACTACTGTAGGAAAATCAAAAGTACCAAAATCAGCAAACTTTGGAGTTAAGAATTGCGGAAAAGCTACTATTGACAACATCGTTACAGTTAGACAGTTAAGAAACTGGGCTTGTTTGGTAGGTCACATGGTCTTGTCAGGTCTGTTGATGGAGTCGCAGGGCGGTGCATGACTTTTGTCTCCATGCAGGCTCATTGATACATCTTCCATCTTATGTCTTCCGATCCGATTTCTGTTTAAAATGTAACGTTGAGCATGTGGGTGCTGAACAAACCACCAAATACTCTAAACCGACATCACAAAGTCCATTTGAATGCACTTAAAAGAACAATCACACACTGATCCAAAAACATTGATATGACCAGGAAAGCTACAAGGCCTCTGAAACGGCATGTTAGCATGTTAGCATGTTAGCGTGTAAATGACAGCATCAATTAGACTGCAAATCAGACACGAAGGGACAACAAACATGTACTGCCATTAGTTAAACAGATAGTATGTTTACAGACAGTATTTGACCTGAATTTGAAATAAAAAGGGACATTATTGATTTTTTTCATTGCTGCTGAGGACTTCCTCTCTGGTTTTGTTTTGTGGTTTTATTCTTAAATTCACACGTTTGACACGAACATCCTGTCAGATGATCGGACGGCACCCAAAACCACAACTTCAGACTGCACTGTGGAATTCCTTTGTAACATTCCGAAGCGGTCTTCCCCATATCTCCTTCCATCTCTGTTCACGCTTGCTGTGCCCGGTGGTCATGAAAACCTCCGGGGGGAGAGAAAGTGAACAAAGCCTCTGTATACTGTACATGTGGTTGGGGGGAATCACCAGATTAGATTAGATGACTGAAGCACATGTAAATACGCTGATTGTGTTTAGATTATGACGACACGCAGGAGAGGCAGCATTCCTATTGAAACCTTCCGGTGTTGGCATAAACACTGTTACAGGCTAACATGGCTACACAACACACAGAGCTTCACCGTGTTACAGTCTGCTGTCATCTTTGACACTGATCCTCGTAGTGTGTGTCCATTAATGTAATACTTTGGAAAACTACTAATTATATGAATTTACAGTACAAATTAGATTTTGATGTATATGAAAAATAGTGTAAGTGATCAAATGTAAATGAGGATCAGGGATGGACTGTTCTCCTTCCAGACATGTGCGCTTGCAACATGTATGCAAAGTACTGGAAATGTAGAATATTACGGCTGCTACCATATGGGATCAAAATAAAAATAAAAATACAAAGAGCATTAATACAAACACTGAAACAGCACATCTCTGCTTGTACTTAAACCTACACATCCACCTTCATCTAAATGTCCATTTGTCCCTCATTGACATGTTTAAAACATGGCCGTGTCTCCTCGTGATCTGTCCGTTAGTCCGTGATTTGAATTATTGCTTTTCTACGCTATGAAGCTAATCGGCCTCAATAAATCAAGTAGCAAAAGGTAAAAACCATAACGCGTCAACAGTCGGCTCAGACAGGTACGCACAGACACGCACACACCCACTCAGTCACGCTGAGACCAGGGAATCCAAACGGAAACGTCAAATGTAAACTATAACTCAGAGCATACACTCACACACACACACCCACACACACACTCAAACACATTCACAGTAAAACACACACAGACAGAATCATCTTGATGAGATCTACTCCAGTAAGTCCAACGGCCCGGTTCCGGAGCTCCTGCAGGTGTGTGTGTGTGTGTGTGTGTGTGTGTGTATATGTGTGTGTGTGTGTGTCTGAACACCATAGTGGACTCATCACACCGCTGTGTGTCTTGACGTCTCGTTTTCATTTTTGGATGAAGGGGGGCTCTGCCGACTGAACTGGCTGAAGCTGGCCGCCCTGCACCTCACCCTTGGCCCTCCTCCTCCTCCTCCTCCTCCTCCTCCATCTCCAGCCAGGCCCTGGGTGAAGCCTGGGGGTAAAGTACTGTAGCGGCCCGGCTCGGTGAAGCCCTGATCCTGGAGCGGGTGGTCTGCGGGGAGAAGGGTGGTGTCCTTGGCGAAAAGGCTCTGGATGAGTTGGAATTTTTCCTTCTCTTCCCGAAGGAAGACGTCGACCATGAGCGTCTTCTCCCGCTTGAGCTGCTCCACGATGGTCTTGGGAACGTCGGGGATGACCCAGGCCACCAGGAGACTGAGGAACATCACCAAGTTCTATAGGACGGGAAAAATGAACAGGAAAAGGCCATTAGTAGATGGAGGAAGGACAAACGCGAACGTATCCATCCTCATCCTCCTATTTGTTTCCTCCCTGTGTAGCTCTGTTCTCTTGCCAGCTCTCTCTTCATTAGGACCATGAGCTAATGATTTACTTTGTACGTCACTGGCCCTTTAATATACACATCTGGCTGTGAGCACATCTGGCTCTACCGTTAAGGAAACGCACAAACTAATGCCATCTAAATGTCGAACATCAGGCAGGGGGCTCGTTGTGCTGCGGCTGCTGCTGTGGTCATCAAGGTCAGGGTGCAGATGTTCTCTACTGGAGTTTACTGAGTGACCAGATGTTTCCAGTCCAATGAAAGAAATGTGACATACGTTTCAGGAAGTCTTTCATGGCTTACAGCTGACGGTGCCCAACAGTATGAAGCCACGCGAGACTTGAGCATCGCCTGTTTCATCGTTCGAGTTAAAGATGTTTTGGTGCTGATTGAGGGTATGTGGATACTTCTACCTCCTTCTTCCTCCTCCTCCTTCACTTTGTGAGACCAGAGCAAATGGAGCACAATTTTGAAAGCATCATAAACCTCTGATATTGAGAGGAAAACTTGCTATAACCTAAAGCGCTAACACAGGCTGTGAAGCGGGGAAGAATTCTTTAGGATGTCACAAAGTAATTACCTAAAAAAGTTATTTGCGTTTTAATTTGGCTGACACTGAACTCGGCCCCGATGAAGAGGAACGTCTCCGTTTGGGCTTCGGCGTTGAAGGACATTTGGAGGACATGTGTTAGTGAGGCAGGCAGACCGACGGATTGGAAGAGCTGCCTATCTAATGAGCGGATCGCTGAGACATCTGGTTATATTCCTGATCCTGATGATTAGAAATGACTGGCCCACACACACACACCCACACACTTTCTGTTTGACAGTAATGAAAAGGTGACTTGTGTTTCTGTTCGGTTCCTTCTGTATTGATTCTTTGTAGAGGTGTGTGTTGTGTTTCTCATTAGTGAGTGTGTGTGTGTGTGTGTTGCAGACATGGTGAGCCTGTAAACTAAACACAGTGAGCTCATACCTGGAACAGTATGACGAAGGCCAGTCTGGCAGCCAGGACACACCAGTACTGTTTGGAGAACTGGTAAGCCTCTGGAGACCAGGGGGGCTCCCTGTAGTCCTTATACCTTCACACACACACACACACACACACACACACATATTTACACACAGTGGTTATGGACGTACGATCTGATTTCTTACATGCTTGGCAGAAAAGGAAAAACATTGACTTTGACTGGAACGCCACACGGCTATGCAGAAAACAAAAACTGTGAAAGAGCGCCACCTATGCATTGTTATCGGAACAAACGCAGCCTCATTGACATGTACCGTACTCTTCCTCCAGGCGACGGGGAACCTGACTCAAGGTCTAATAAACTTTAATGGGATTCCTCTCTCCTCATGTTTTTCTTTGCAGTAAACACTTCTTTTATTGTGCTGGTGAAGCAAACAGCAGAAAAGCCAAACCACATGTTGGAGCGAACAGTGAGGAAGGGGGATGAGGTCCAAGATAGAGACGAAGAGATAAGGAGAGGAAGAATGAAGGACAGACGAGTACGGTAGAAAATGAATGAGGAATAAAGGAACCAGGAGAGCAAAGTGAGAGAAATATGGAGAAACACGTTCAGCGTAAATGTGGTCTCCTTGTTTTTATTTGCAAAACTAGATTACAGCATTGTTATGATTTTGAATTATTCCATCAGATTACTGGCTGGGACACAGAAACAGGCACATGGAGGTTACATCTATGGATTTGATCATTCTTAAATAGAAATGAAAAAACAGACATCCCGGTTGTCACGTATCCATCTTACTTCCGATGTCATAATTTTCCCTTTCTATGCTCATTTTTCTGTCATTCCTTCCGTTCCAGTCTGACTGAGATGTGTGTTTCCTGTCCGGTGGAGTCACTCGTGAATGGCGATACGTCAAAATGTTCCTATCCGAACTCAAGTCGTGAGGTTTATTTAGAATGTCGATGTTTGGATGTAGTCAATCAAATAAATGTTCAAATAAGTAGAAAAAAAAGAAAAAAGGAAAAATGTCAGCACTTGGGTTACTGCCAGCTGTCAAACACATTTACAGAGAGGAGGAAAAGAAACTTTAAAATGACGGATCCTGCTCTGTGGTGGTGGGCATGGCCAGGAGGAAACATACATGAAGCTGGGGAGCGGAGGAATGATCAGACATTCCTCGGACATAACTCCTCTGATGCTAAAATAGATAAACTCGCATGATTGAAGAGCCAGAAGTTCACTAAGCAGAGAAATTATAGAGAGAGGGCAGAGGGCAATGTGTGTGTTGTATGTGTACGTGTGTGTCGGAGCAGGGTCCTATGGTGGGTAATTCTTTCTCCTTATACAGTCATGAGTGAGGAATGTTCTCTGTGGAGTCTCTCTCTCTCTCTCTCTCTCCCATCTATTCTTTTTGTCCTCTCACTCGCCCACCACTTTACATTATGAACTAATTGCTCGCTATCGAGCCGATTTACCGTTCAGGCGGCGTGGAGCAAAGAAATCTCCAAATCAACAACATATTAAAGAGAAAGTGAGCGAATGTGTGTGTTTCTGTTGCCTGCACGTGGTCTCCTGATGTTTGCACACAACACAAGGGAAAAACAACCATCCTTAGAGGGCCGCTTGATCATGTGGGGCAAATATTCACCAGAAAGGCTTTTGTTAGTGAAACCGCGGCTCTGTGACATCACAAGGGATACTTTGTGTTGGCGCTGAAAGGTTCTAAACTAAAACCCCACAGAGCCACTCAGCAAATTCTAATGAATCATTTGACTGGAGCCTTAAGACGTCGCCTCGAGCAGCTCTGATACGGCCTGCAGACGGTTGTGATTTGTACATACAGTACACCATCCTACACACACACACACACACAAACACACACACATCTCACAGCCGTTTTCACGTATATAATTAATAGAAGCACTACAATAGCTCGCCGTGTTTCGGATGCAGCGCATCAACACAAAGACCGCATTCTGGCTGATGCCACCGCAGGACGTCCTCAGCTGTCTGTGGGCGACGACCCCTGCGACCTTTTACTCTACGGCGCTTTGCAATGATGTTAGGAAAAACATGTTTGCCATTGGCAGAAGTGAAGATGCATACAAGACACAATAGGGCAGTGTCTGGTGGGACAGACAGGGGGCTGGCTGCTGGGGTGATGGTGTGTGTCCCATTCCACTGTGTCTGTCTGTGTCTGTCTGTCTGTGTGTGTGTGTGTGCATAAGTAAGTAAATATATTGACTTGTGGTAGTTTTTACTCGTGTTAGTGTGTGTCTACCTGCAGAAAGTGATGTCTCCGTGATCGGAGCTGAGTGGTGCCGTGCCGTCTTTGAAGTTGGACACGTTGAAGTAGGAGAGCGTGTGGTCGATGAAGCCGTGCATGGTCCCCGTCTGACTGTACATGTACTGGTAGACCAGGCGAGGGATGAAGTCCGAAGTGAAGGAGATGACGAAGGCCTCCAAAAAGATAGAAGACGTCTGTCATCAACTATCACATATGTATCATGCAATGAATCTATTTACACTGAGTCACTTGGGGTGTGTGTGTGTGTGTGTGTGTGTGCTGTAACATAAATAACAACTCCTACTGTTTGTGCTCCTAAGTACTTTAATCTGTTCAGTCTTAAATGTAAACACAATGACATTTGCTTGAAACACAACTTATGTGACCTTACCCCAAACACACCCCGGGGGAGGAGTGTTTGTGTGTTTGGGAGTCTCAGACATCATCACAGCGGGTCATAGGTCACAGCAGAAGACATCTCAAAGCAAACAAAGAGCCTTCATCTCTACTTAACATGAATTCACATCAACACCAGGGCACAAACACACGCGTGTGCACACACACACACATACGTGGGACCATGCTGAAAGCCTGATGTGGAGTGTCCCAGTGACTCCTTCTGTTTTAGAGCTACTGCCTTCCTCAGATTCTTTTTAGATTCATCCCATCAAATAATAATCTTGTCACTTCTGGCTTATGTCATAACTTTAATTCTCACACGATGACAAGACTGAGCTGAGTTCAGTTTCCATCACACATCACGGACAGACAGATAACTAATTGACTCACGCACTCACACCTACGGGCAATTTAGATTCCGGATCATTTAACCCGCATGTTAATGTACAATGAGAGGAAACTGCAGCATCCAGAGAGAGAGAGAGAGAGAGATGCTGCTAAGTGTGGAAAAATCCCTTTGTTGTTGTGTCTATTTACAGTAATGGCGCCCTGTATACGACCATTAGTGTGTACACAATGAAACACTCATAGGATGAAGGTAACATTAAGCTTTTTTTAATACTTACATTAATAATGACTGAGAATTTGCCCATTCCACTCAGTATGTTGTACCACACACCTAGGATGGAGCAAGAGAGAGAGAGAGAGAGTCATGGTGGGAAAGGGCGAGGACTTCGTGAAGTTCCCACAACTCTTCAGGGTTTATATTTTGAATCCGTGTTCACTTCTACAGTTTTATTTGATAAGATGTCCAGATATCCATCATCATCATCATCATCATCCTTCGTGGCGACACAGGACACCCATATTTCTGCAGCCATATGTACAGCTTCAATAAGATGTAAAGCTTCCTTATTTAAAACTTTAAGTTTTCCACAGCACGATGAGCTCGTTCTCATCTTATTACCAAAGCTTTTCTTGACATTTCCCAGCAGGTCAAACATCCCACAGAAGATCACGTTAAACTTCATCAGACTCGCTGTGGACTCACTAAAGCCCCTCAGAAGCCTGCGGATGAACTCAAAAATGCACAGAGGTCAAAGCGTTTCTCTCCTAAAGATCATTTAAGAGATATGATTTGTTTCCACCGCACAGCAGCAGCACTGCACTGCCAGCTCACTGTGTTCTGTGATGGTTTCTATGACCCCCCCAGTAAAGAAAATGATGGGAGAAACAGCACTTTTCTGTCTTTTCAAGCATTGCTGCACCGTTAGCCTCTTACCGATGTCTTTAGCACGCACAGCGACGGGCCGGCGTAGCTCCGTGACAAACTTCTTGGCATCAAGTCTGATTTCGATGACGTTGTTCAGCAGGGCGAAGACAGGAGCGAGAGGAAAGGACGCCACGAACAGAGAGACGAAACCAAACTGGATGACTGGAAGAGAGAGAGCACACGGTAAGATGACGAGACGATGAGCACGGGCTGTCTGTCATTCGGAATGATTCTCTGTGAAACTTAGTACTAATAGTAGTAGTTGATTAAAGTTGCGTCCTGTGATTTCGCTTTAAATGTCAAAGTCTTCCTCAGCGTGCCCTTTCCACCCAGAGTCTAACTGTAATAAGGGGCTTTGAAGTCACTTTACGATGTTTTTAAAATACCACCAGCTTCTCGTTTCTGCTCCAGGGAATCATTTTCATAAGGTGACTCTGAAGTTGTTGGGGTTTTTTTTTCTTGAATTAATCACATGCTGCTTTTTCCTGAGAGAAAGAGTGGCAGCTTGAAAGTTCGGAGGTCAGGTTCAACTCCCGACAGGCATGGTGGGTGCTGTAGAACACCACTGTTCCAGTCGGAGACTTCACAGTACCGTACCTCCATCTGTTACAGCTCACACACCATGGAAGACTGTATGTAATGGTGTCTTCATCAGAATCTGAGACGTTCTTTAATCCACACATGTTCCAGAACGGTAGCATTTGTTCAATCACTACACTATGATGGTTATTTGTTGTGACAATGTCATGAAAAGAGCAATCTCCAGATCAGGGTGCTTTAAGGACATGTTAGAAGTAACATATTTTCAGTCAGTGTGGCAGAAAGCGTGAGTGGAACTGGATCACTGTATTATTTACACATTAACGCCTTGGAAAAGTGATGTTATGTGGCCTTTTTTGTTGTTTTTTTTATCTGACGGTGCTTAACTCTGCCAAAATCAAAATACGTGGATGAACTTTGCCATCTTTCAATTTACTCCTCATTGACAGCCATTGCTGTTTTTGGATAGCCCAGAGAGGAGTTGACATCAGGCTTCAAGCTTCATCCTGCTATGCGGAAGCTGAGTGATTGACATCTGTGAACAGGCACTAATCTGGTGAGGAGTCCTGCCGTCTGTCTGTCCGTCTGTCTGTCTGTCCAGCCTGGCTGTGTGCTTCAGACGAGGCCTTTTATGGATAAAAACCCACCAGGACAGCTCATTTTGAACTTTTTTTATAAATTAGCACTCTGCAGAAATATGCTGCTTATGTAACAGAGGCCAATGTGATGAGGAAATCCAGAGATAAACCATTCACGAGTGATCAGTACAATTCGAGTGAATGTTAATTTAGCCAGAGTCTCTGCACTCAACTTGAACTGTAGTTTAATAACCAGAATGCCACACATCATCATTGGAAAGTTGCCAATTAGAATCCTCCAGAAGCTCAGACCAAGCAACAGAAAGGTCAGAGGTCACCTACAGTACTGTTAGGGGCCCACGGCTTTAGCCCGAGGACTCTTCAGCTGCATGAATGGCTGCCAGACCCGTCTGAAGATATTTGGGTAAAGGTCAATGGGTGGAACCACCCGCCTGACACTCTGCACTGATTCTACTTGTCTGAAGATGCTCTAACACTGGTAGTTTCCACATCAAAAATATTATTTTCTATACTTCACATGATTTTTGGCTATAAATGTAAATATAAAGGAAAAATACAACAGACATGTTGTCTGATTTTGCCTATGTTATGTTAGAAGGATCAATTTACAGAACGTAAAATGGAAAAATTGATGGAATAAATTTTAATGCTTCTAAAAATTCCCATGATGAGACAAGACAAGAAGACAGTGTTCACTGCTGGTCACATCAAAGTAGGTCACCTGCTACAGAGAAGATCTCACAAAGGGCCTCGAGGGGAGAGTAAAATGAAGTAAGAGAAACCCACGGACCACCAACCTGAACCCTTAGGTGGACCAGACGACAGAGAGATGTGACCGGAAACAGATCCAAGTTAATCCGTGAAAACTTAACCCATCAAGACAACTTTGATAACTTCTTAGGGTTTTGATTCCACCTTGAACATTTAAAAATACCAGCATTCATTTTGTGTTGTTAAACTTTAGAGATTTTGTGTGAAGTGCGAATTCATTCTGGACTCAAAACCTGAGAAGTTTTCTGGTGACAGACGCCTGAAAACTGAGCTTCAGATTTCCTTAAAGAAATGAAACTTCCAACTGTTCCTGTTTCTGTTTCTTTCCTCCGTAATTATATATTTCCTCTATTATTTTACATTTATGCAGACGGTGCCCTGATAAAAGAAAAAAGTCAGATGAAGACTGAATTTCCTTGTTGCTAATTAAACTGAACTACGTGCAATCTGATTGGTCAGGAAAAGCAAACCAGAGAGGGGATCGGACCAATGGCAGAGCACGTTCAAAAGACACCAAACTTAATGAAAGCACAGCCAATTAATAGTCCTTCGAGCAGACGTCCTCCTGCTTCCTCCCACTGTGGAAGGGAAACCTGAGACAGAGCAGGCAGGATAGCCTGACTGTGGACGGAGCACTGGAACATTAGCAGTGTGGGAACGGGGATTTCCAGAGAGCCGGAGACTGACGGCTTCACCTCGGGACGCCACGCCGAGACAAAGAGCAGCGAGGAAGAAAATACCGCAGCGGAGGAGCGAGCGCTAGAGGGCAAGCTTAGAATAACCTCGCTATCTACCTGAGCCGAGGTTGATGGGTTCGAGGCTGACACACACACACACACACACACACACACACACAAAGATAGGGAATCACACACGGGTGCACACAAGTACAACACCGACACAAAAATGATGCAATTTGAGCAGAGACGTCAAGACACACAAGTAAATTCAGAAACACGAAAACATACACACAAATGTAGAAAAACATGGACGTATGTACACACAAAAAGTAGAGGAATTAGCATAAATAACTGTGTGTGTGTGTGTGTGTGTGTGTGTGTGTGTGTGTGTGTAAAAAGATCTGAAATTTCTGACATTCCTCCCTCTGCCCTGCAGCGATATCGTCCGGCTCCTCTCTCTCTCTCTCTGCTTACGTCTCTCCCCGGTCCGACTCTCCGTCTGTCTCACATCATTCGATCGCATCAAAGATCGGCTGAAATTCATTTAGTATTTATCTTCGTTTCTTTTGGCCAAACTTGCCTCAGTGTTAACGTTTCGTCAGGATCCTCTCCTTTTGATCACACAGTTGTACTGCTTTATTCTGTAACTTTCTTGTGTCTGCATGCTTCCGGATTTAATGCTGCACTTCAGCGACCATGAGGCGATGCCTGGAAAGGTCACTGTTTGATATTTCAAATGCCACTAAGTCCAACTGTGGGGCGTTCAACAGGGATTTTCCTGCCGGATTCAATTTCAGATACCCGCTGCACTTCACGCCTTCCCTTTACAGCCACGAAGGTGATGGAAATGACTCATCCTATGGCGTGAGGTGTTCATGTACATGTAGGTGTGACCAGGATCAGGACCTAAGCCTTCACAATATTACAAAGAAAATTCACTGGGTTTTAAATTTTTGCAATAACATTGCAGCAATACCACAACTGAAGCAATGCAACACCTGCACAGCTCTGAGAACATCTGGCGTGTCGTATTCAACCACTGTGCGATGTATTCAAAACACTCATATCTGTTCATTTGAGTGTTTTCCCTTCACTAAAGCTTCACGCTGCTTGCTTTAAGTTTCCTTTTGCCAGGTTTCGAGGGCTCGTTTGAACGAAAAACAACACAAAACAGTGGATGTCAGGAAGCTGTTGCACGGCCTGAGCCGGTGCGGCGACACATTAAAGTTAAGATTTCTCCGTTCTTGCACGCTTATCGGATGTCTGGAGGTGGCCCAGGAGGAGAGGAAGAGCAGCGGGAAACTCGATCCAATTAATTTTCTTATTTCTGTTTCATTTCCTTTTATGTTACTGTCTTTTCTTTTCCTAGAATCAATCGTGGTGTTAAAACAAAGCAGGTGTTAGTTTGCTGTGGCTGGAGTTACCACTGGGTTGTAAAAAGGGGTAAGAGTGGTGTGTTTGTGTGCTTCACGCACACCCTTCACACCACCCTGTACCGTTAATCACACAGGCAGCGACTCATTCCACCTTTATTAGAGCACATAAACACGTGTGGCTGTGTTCGCCGGTGAACGTCCCTCACGTCCCCCTGTATCCTGTAACGCAAACACAAGGCCGCTCTGCGACCTTCAACACTCTCAGATGAACACACACACAGCGAAAAAGGTTTGAAAATGAAGGAACTTACATTTATTCTCACTCTTATTTCTTTACACGTGTATTTTCCTGTGTGTGATCTGCTTTTATCACTGTGCTATCATTACTCATCTTTAGTGGTTCTTTCCCCGTCTGTTTCAGCCTGGCCTCTACCTGGGACCACCTTCAGAAACCTTAGTCTGACACTGACGTAATCACAGTCGGGCACAGTCTCACGCCTCAAAAATGTGAACCATCTTGTAAAGTGTGAAGTACAGGGCCATGACGTGTTAACTTTCCCAACATCACAGGCTTTATTCACTTTTTTTTTCATTCAGTTATTTTTTCTTAAATGATGGCGTCACTATCTTTCCTCCCCTTTGTGGTTTCTCCGTTCTCCAGTCCCAGTCCCCTGTGAGCATGATACAGTACGCTCTTGTAAATCCTTACAACATCCTCCCAAAATGTAAAGACAAATCACAGTCAGGTGTCCTTATTGAAATGTGAAAGCCACTGGAAATTGAATTCAAATGTGATCAAAATATTATGGCTGTTGCTAATTTGTTGCTGCCCACAGTGAGACTGATATTCTACAGATATTCCACAGAAATCTGTAGAAATACACAGCTGAGACGGATTCAGCTTGAAGGAGGAGCATCCTTTAATCTGTGTGTGTGCGTGCATGGTTATGCTGTGCACAGATTCATACTGGTTACACAACTCTGAGATGTACAGTGGTGCTCCTGTGTGTGCGTGTGTGTGTGTGTGCACTGGACTCACTCATCTCCATGTATTCAGGCGTGAGGCCCTCAAAAGGAGCCAAAGCGTAGTCCAGGTTCCACTGCTGTGGAGGCCGACTCCTCTCCTCCTCCTTCTCCTCCTGTGCTCGCCCCTTATCCTTCAACGCTCGGACCAACTTCTTTAACTTCCTGTCAAGATGGAGGGAGATCAAACGAAACCAATCAAAGTGTGAACACTGACAGATCGAGGAAAAGTCATAATACTACAGAGGAAGTCCTCAGACATATGGGCTACTAAGATAAGGGGAGACTAAAGTACTTAACACGTCCTGTCATCGAGTACCCTTATACCAACTCAAGAACTCAACACACAGAGGCCAACACTGATTAATAGCAACCCGATGCTGAGTGTTTCCAAAAATGTGTGAAAGATTCCGCAGAATAAAACTTTCAGCTGTTGGGCAGATTTACACCTGAAAACATTTCTCTGACAGTTAAACACATCGATACGAGGGAGAGAGAGCGAGAGAGAGAGAGAGAGAGAGACAGAGAGCAAGAGGGAGAGAAAGAGACAGAGAGCAAAAGAGAGAGGAGAGAGAGAGCAAAAGAGAGAGAGAGGGAGAGAGAGAATTGTACATACCGTTTAAGTGTATGTATTTACATCCGTGTGTGTTTTTGTTTGTGTGTGAGTGTGTGTTTGATGTCTGTGTGCTCTTTGGTGAGTGTCAGTCAGTGCTGGCAAAAACTATTTATTAGAAGAAACTAAATGCTTCACTGCAGAGCTTTTGGTTTCCTTTTAAACCATTTTTACTGTCTAATAAACACCCACGCACAGATGTAGATCCACATGTGAACACACACACACACCCCAAGGTAGATCCTCATGTGAACACACACACCCGATGTAGATCCAAATGTGAACACACACACTCACTTTGATGTAGATCCAAATATGAACTCACACACACACACACACACACACACATTAATGTAGATCCAAATGTTAACTCACACACACACTTTGATGAAGATCCAAATGTGCACACACACATACACAAGTGCACAGATGTAGGTCCACATTTGCACACACACACTCTCTCATTGGTTTGTGGTTTGTGATTTAGAGAAGATTTCTCTAAATGTTTGTCATCTTTGGTTCTAATTGTAATAGTTTTTTTCTGTATTAATGCCAGATGGAGGCATAATTAACTGAACAACTCATGTCAAACAAAATACAAAAAAATCATGTCATACATCTCAAAATTATGAAAATGTTTCATTGATTGTCTCTCCAGATAATCTAAAACATTCTTTCATCCACGTTCTTTTCCAGTCGGCTCCAGTTTAATGAGCAGTAACGTAAGATATCAGCTCATAACATTTCATTCGCGTCTGCGTTGGATTCGGAGGTCTTTGATGATTCGTATTCTGTCATCCTCGCGTGGAAATGTGTAGTGGTGGAGAAGTACGAGAGAAATAAATCCTGTCCAGATGGTCTTGGGTCTTGGGGCACAGCTTAAAATGTTTGGTGGGTCCTTCTCAGACCTGCATCTTCCTGAGCAGCGGTTTGAATTTGGTTTCCCAGTGTCCTCCTGGTCGTCGTCCGGGTGTCAATCTGTAATCTGGATCGACGTGAAGCAGATGAGCAGACGGTGTGTGAGCCATCAGGACGCGCTTGACACAACACGGCGTTTGAGGGAGACGACCCTAACTCTAATCCAGAGCCTACAGCCAGACGGCACCACCGCTCTGTGACAGTTGTTAAGACAGAGTTGACCTCTGACCTCTGGGATTTGCATGTTAGAGTGGAACCATTACGCAACATGCGCTGCAGAGGTATGAGAAGAATGTTTTTAAAAGATACTAAAGGACAGGAGTGTTTGTGAACCTGTAGGCGTGTGTGTGTGTGTGTGTGTGTGTCGGGGTTTGTGTTTGTGGTGTTTGAGTGCATCTGCCTGGTGTCACATCGGCTACACATGGTGTGTGAACAAGTAAACTGACAGCAAACTTAAACATACTACAGTACATGATGCATGATATTATATATAATGCAGGATTATGATAATAACCTGATTATAAAGATACTTTATAATAATGAAAGTAGTATTGTAGATGAGATGAAAATGGAAAAAGTACTGCACATACTTATCGGAGTAATACTGCACCTGATATTTAAGGACTAATACAGCACATTATAGTGAGGAGGGTGACGGTGAGTTTGTTCAGCCAATGGCAGCACTTTGGAGGCGGGTACACGCAGATGAAATGTTGGTGAAATAGAGACCAGGCCAGCAAGTTTTGGTACCAAAATAACGCCGTGCTGTTGGTCTGCTGTCGCACGCAGACCGTCTGGAAGACTCCACATTTGATTCATTTTTCCGCATCGCTCGCTCTGTCTTCCTGAGAACAGAGCGACTCACTGTACTGCAGTAATGTCAGATGTGGCGTGGTCCATCATCTAAGTGATATCAGATGACCAGGATTCTGGAAATCATTGAGTTGATTTGGTTCGTTCCAAATCTGGGCCTAAATTGTTACAATGTTATATTTACTTCTCTGTTCATCAGTTTGACGATTTGTTATTACGCCGCGTTATGCTGATGATAGTTTTTCCCTTTTCATAGCATCGGATTGATGTGTGGTCAAAACTGTTATTTATTTTTCAATCAACAGATCAATAGACAAAGAACAAAGAAGAATATATTGAACTCACGGGATGCCGATTTCAAAAATGTTGTTCTGGATGAGCTGCTTCCCCAGCATGATGATGCTGAGCTGGATACACAGCTCGATGAGACAGCCTCCTGGGGCGCACTGAGGGGGACACTCGCTCCGTTACTACACCTCCTTACGGTTACAGTCGGTTCAATGAATGAAAAGACGCACAAGAAAGATGGCAGACATACCTCCTCCATCCGATAATCGTTGAAGACATACACGTACTTTCCAGGTCGACCTGCAAACCTGTGAAAAACAAAGAGTGACACGGTAAGGGCTGAAAGGCTTCACTCCACACACACACACACACACACACATACACAGGACTCACCTTCCCTTGAAGAACGCCACATAGAATATGGGTGCGTAAGCGTTCATAAACTTAAGCAAAAAGGCTTTGAGGATGAGCCGCTCTTCAAAGTTGGTTTCTGTCTTCGGAATCTCTGCAAAACAGATGAGAGTGACGGGTAAATGAGACCGGACATGTTGCTGTGTGCGGTCACACCGTCCTGTTAAATGGGATGTAATGGTATGCAATCAGGAGAGAGCTGCAGATGGCACAAACAGCCAGGTGCAGGTTAGCTTTTTTTCAGGCAGGCCTCAGAGACCATCTGGAACAGTTGTTCCTGTTCCTACCTGGCTGTCACTGTTGCTGCACTCAAACATCCCACGACAAATTAAATTCTAGCACTCTTTAAATGTAATCTTTTTCTCTCTCTTTTTGCATATATATACTCTCTATCCTTAGAGGTTTTCATCATTAATGTATCGTGGCTGAAACGTCTAGGGATGATTGATGGGACAACTCCAGCTTGAACACATCAAACTTTCATTAAACTGTCCACCAACAGGCCAAAAGACTCTGACAAAGTCCTCCTTCACACACACAAGACAAATCGCAGGGGATGATTCCATTTCAAATCGCTGACTTTTATGTTTAGGATTATTCTTATTCGCTCATGTTGCTTTATGTCATCGTGGGAAACTAGAAAACACGAGTCATGGTGTTTTCTTATGTTTCCATATTTTTGACCTACTGATCTGTGATCTGGATCGCGATCATATTTTGAACAAATTCTTGATATATTAAAAATAATTAGCATATACTTCATATTTCATCTTATAAAGCATTGCCTTTCTGCTTCACTGCACTGGTATGACATAATGAAGTTCCTTTCCTGGCAGGCTTTTATTTTGAAACATATACACTGAATGTATATTCATGTCATAGTGGACGTAGTACACTGACTATCATGGTCTAATTTTCAAAACTTTGGTGAGGCATAATGTAGAAAAACACATCGTTCACATCTTTGACTTGCTGCTGCACAGCTGTGCACACTGAGTGAACACAGGCTGTTGTCCGCACTCTTTATGAGAAAAGGACCAATCAAATCAAAGCTTTCAGGGCAGGGCGGGACCTATGGCTCGTATTCATCATTACGTACCCAGCTCAGTCAGCCAGAGAGCCACGGCACCGTAGATTTCATCCAGGATGAGAATCACCACCAGGTTGATGATGACTGCAGTGGCGGTCACCGTCACCCGGACGTTGGACTTTGTCTCCGGATCGGGGCTCATCGCCATCAGGGCCGACACGGTAATGCGGTAGATGATGACGCCAAAAACTGCTGAAAATGTCAGGCCGAACTGACAGCCGAGGAAGTAAAAGAGAGAAAACGATGATGTCATTCCCTAAATATTTTAACAAACACAGCAATGTGGGTCACTCATTTACTCACTAATGTACACTAGCTGTGCCACATACGGTTCATGTGTTCATCTTCATTAATACACACTCAGAGGATAGAGGAAGGATGCTGCACGCTGCGTTTGACTCATCTGATGACTCACCATGAAGAGAATAGAGGAAACGTTAATGCAGTATCCAGGAAGACGATCCTTCCAGGTCAACTTCTCTTTGGCAGCCTGACAGGAAAGACCAGAGGAAACGGGAAATGGTCAGTAACAATCTGTCTGGAGGAAGAGTTGAAGCACCAACATCTACATTTATCCCCCTCCACCCCGATAAAATCAAAATACTGTTTGTTACTACCAAATGCTTTTTATCAACTTTCAACCCTGCTGAAGGAGAGTTTCTATAGCTGTTGAGTCTGTATTAAAATTTTATGAATATATTCTGAGAGGTGTCAGCAAGGGTCACACATTAGAGCACATACATCCACCACGGCCGAACAAGCCCAGGAAAACACACACCAGTCCCCAACTTATCAACCACAACAGAACCAAAGCCGCAATCAATAAAATAAAATAACAGGCAGAAGCAAGTGTTGCCGTGGTGACATCATTTCCACAGCAGCATTTCCGCTCATAATACCGACCGCACTGGTAATACGGCTGGTTGACCACTAGATGGTGAGAGGGGGGTACTGTAGTGTTGTCTTTCTCTGATCCAGATGCCAGTCGTGAAGCTTGTTTACAGGCTTTCTGACACAGGGTTTCACTCTGATGGACATGTATGGAGTCATTATTCACACATAAGCACGTTTGTTGTTTGTGAAAAATGCCAAATTCAGTCCAGCTCTTCTTTTCTCACCTGATTGTTCTTTTCGGCCACGATCATTTCTCTCATTTTAACCTCTGACCTCCATCAGTTCCTGTTCTATATGTTTTTCGAGACACTGAGCGATGTTCTGGGAGGACCCAACTTCAAATGTCCAGCATGGTCTGCTGTTAAAAATACATAAAGATTCTCCTTGTGATGCTGATATTCCCTCTGAAATCACTTAGGTTTTTTGGAAATGGCTCTCCGGCTGTCTGATCTTGAATCCAGTGGGAGAGGCTGACCTACTTGCATCAAAAAGACGAGGCGCCTGTCGTGACTCTTCATGGTCAAATGTGGCTTCATGCCTAAAAAGCACACACACACCCCATCTCCAGTCTCAGGTATGTCTCCCCTTCACCCCTGCATTAGTGATTATAGTTATACACGCAAACTCTTATATTCCTATATTTTGTATATGTGTGTAAGTATATACGTATGGGACAGTCAAGAATGAGTAATGGCTTGCGTGGTCCCAGTACAGTATACTTACATGGACAGGTTCAGACGAGACGGCAAGGAATTTAACACATATGCACACACGCAGCCACACACAGAAAACACACAGAGAGTGTCACAGGGCAGGACGACACCACCATTTAGTGGACATGCAGGGAAAGTGCAACCATGTTCCACGCTCCATTATACTTAATGTTATATGTTAGATTAAATGGGCTTATTCACATCAGTAACAACTAAGAATGGACTGTACATTGGAGAACATTCATTAAAAATTGCACATTAAAAAATATCCTTAAATCGTTTACAATAACCAAGACCTATTCCTAAATTTCCCTTAAAAGTCTCTTTAATGCAGATGTGCTGCCTATAATTGCCTGCAGATTTCCCCAGAATGAATCCTGGCATACAGCATTTGGTTTCTTTGGAAACCTTTTACTAGAATTTCAGATGAACGTCTAGTGTTTCCGGAGATGAACACATGAGCGGTTACTTCAGAGTGTAAGAGGTTGAGGTGCTGATGTGTCTTTAAGGGTGTGAACAGCTCACTGCATGACTAGGGCTCATTATCTATTTATTGATTGATCTAGAAACGTTGTACTTGTTTTAAATATTAAATCCGGTGAAAAATTGACAAAAATCATGAATGACAGTGGAGACTGGATTATAAGAAGTGCTTGCACGTTTTCCTGCTACAGTAACTTCTGGAGAGGAACTGTGCATTACTAGCAGCTTGTTTGAGGATTTGACGGTTACTTTCAATTCCTTTTGCTCAGTGAGCACTTCCCACCACTAGATGACCTCATTCACTGTAAACTACAGAGAAATGTATCTGCTTTGAAGAGAAATGACATCTTCAGAGAGCACAGGATATCCAATCCAGAAAATGAACTCTACACTCAAGTCTTTATACTATATGATATACAGGTGACCAGGTGAAAGGGTAAAAAAGATCCACAAACACTGATCAGAACAGACTAAATCCGATCAGATCAGATCAGATCTGATCGGATCTGATCTGATCTGGTCTGATCTGATCCGATCTGATCTGTGAGCGTGGATAGGAAAACACAGTGCACAACGGCATCCAAATCCTGGGACGGGACACAGACAGCACAGGTAA
>OMNV01002482.1:3875-14772 GCA_900303265.1 Brotula barbata
CCCGCCCCTCCTTCGCTCAGGATTATCTATGAATCAGCTGTGAAGAAGATCCGGCTCTCTGATTTATTGTGCCTGCCTTTTCTATCTTCTCATTCCATCTTCTTTCATGCTAAGGCCCCACTCTTAATTTATAATCACCGCCTACACGTGTACTAATCACCAAGCTTAATCACAACTGGAGAGCCTCAAAAACAAGGCATTCATCCAGCCTAATTGTAGCGATCCATGCGCATTACGCAGAGATCGCACGGAGGGGGCGAGAGGAGACAGATGCAGAGATGAAGCGTCGGAAATTCTCAGCAGGTTGTGTTAGAGACTGCCAAACCATAATCTCTAACACCAACAATGGAACATGTGTTCTGTTGCGTACACGATCACATTTAAGTAACAACTTTACACAAAATGATACAGCTCAATTATGCCGTTTGCTGTTCCATCCATTTGTAGGTACAAATTGATTTATTGTGACGTGAAAGATCAAACTCATTTCTCTGTCGTGTTTTACATTTGCTCCAAGAATATGCTTGGAGAATACCACATGAGGAGATGAATAGGGTAATGAATGAGACTGCGTTTTGCAGGTGATCAGCGCCATATTACTCCCACACTGTGTAATTTGTTCCGTCTAAACTTTGCCCACGGTTCGCAGCTCGGTTCACATACGTGCAGTAGACGTATGCTAACATTACAGCCACCCCTGGTGAAGACGTCCTGAATGTATCTAACAATGATAGAACACGCCTGGACACGTTTTCCATAATGTCGTGCCTGTGTTACACGTCAAATTGTGATATTTTCGCAATATTACCATAAAACTGAAAGTGATTTTTTTTTTTGTATTGTATATGTGTTTCTCTTTGCAGACATCCATGATGAGAACGGGTTAAAACCAGTCATGGTCTACATCCACGGAGGCTCCTACATGGAGGGAACCGGCAACATGATTGACGGCAGCATCCTGGCCAGCTACGGGAACGTCATTGTCATCACAATCAACTATCGGCTCGGCGTTCTGGGTGAGTCGATCGCCGTGGGATTTAAAAACAGATCAGCTCCCTGACAATCCATTTATTAAAACGCATGACAAATGGAGGCGCAGCGCCGACTGCCTGCTCCACGTGCGAACGCTAAATTAATATCAAAGTGCACGTATGTCAACAATAACGCGTTCGTGGCGGGTGGCAGACAGCGAAAATCCCTTTTGGATGACGTTATTGAATCACTGACAGATTGCTGAAGATTCTAATTAAAGCGGACTCACATGTGGTGCGTGTTTATGGATCTTTCAGGTCAATATATCGAATTACACGTGTGCGAAACGTAGCGGAGGGTAAATAGTGCTGCAGGTGGTACTTTGTCAATTTTACTTTGTAATTGTAAAACGTTATGATGTTGTTACTTTTTCACGGTGCCACAGGGAGTACTTTATGATGTGTTACTCTGTCGAGGCGCTGTATGCGGTAGGTGGTTCTTTGGAGCTGTGTAACTTTGAAATAGCGCTCTAGGTGGTATTTTGCAACGGCTTTGTAGGTGATACTTGGTAATATCTGTCAGAATACGCTGTAGGTGGTGTTTTGTGACTGCGCTGTGTGTGGTGGTACTTGGCAGGTGGTTAGTGATGTATGTCGAACCGGCCTGTTAGCGCATCACCGCCACCTACTGGTCTTGCCCGGCAGTGACAAATTAAGCTCGTCACTGCAGGTGGCACTTCATAATTGTGCAGTAGGTGGTACTTTGCATTTACTCACATTGAGATGCAGCGCTCAGTGATTGCACAATGCAGGGCGCACACACACACAGACACAGACACACACACACACACAGACCCAATGAAGACTCGGTTGCCTTTGCACTTTCTTTTAATCGTTCGGGAGCATCAAACAGAAGCAGCATAGAATTCTGCAGTGGGAAAATTGATCAGTTGTGCTGTGAGCTGTGCTGTGCATCTTAGTTTGTTGTTGTGTCTGTGTGATGAAAGTAGTTTGTAGCTCACACGGGAATACTTTATCTCGCCTTTGACGTAAGGTTGGAGGCGTGCGTGTGTGTGTGTGTGTGTGTGAGAGAGAGAGAGGGGCTGATAACAGTGAAAAAGTGCTGAAGTTCAACCACTTTATTCTGAAATCCTCCTGCAGGGAGCTCAGCTGAGGCCATTTTCTGACACTTCATGTGTTCAGAGTGAAGCAGCATGCACAGTGGAAATGGTGGCAGAGATGATGATAGAAAGAAAGAAAAAGCTGCCCATTTTGTCACATACTTACACAAATGTGTGAGCCTGCCTTTATCAAAGCTCATGCGTAGAATCCATCGGCCCACGCGGCGAAAGTTGTCACTCCTTAGCAGTGAAATAAGATGATGATGAGGAGGATGACGATGAGGTGGAAGGCTGTCGAATGTTCACACGTCTACTGTGACAAACCAAACAGTGAAACAGCCTCCGCCACAATGAAAACATGCCAATAGTTTCACATTCCACACCAGTGATTAAATTACCCATGAGTCAGTGTTTTCTCCGACAAATAGACATGGTCGAGATAGCTACTTTTCTGAGAGAGATTGCAAAATTGTATATATTCTGGGTTCTACATTGTTAGTTGAGGTTTGTTGGTTATGGTCACGTGTTCATACACGCGTGCTGAGCTGTGATTGAGCGGTTGCGTGGTGAAACCTGGAGCCTGAACCTGTTCAAAGGGAGTCGCTCTGAGCTGTGAGGCAGCAGAGGAAACGACACAGAGGAAACATGGGAATCAAAACAAATGATATTGGCTGTCACTCTCATGTGTCAGAGGACATTTGCTTGAAGTTAAGCTTCCCACAATGCACTGCTAGGCACATCTCAGCTTCAATGAATTGCTGCCATCAGCATCTGCATGTGTGTTTAGGATTTTATTGACAATGACTGGCAGTCTGCCTCTTCCTGTAACACATGGTTACACCTGATTTTCCCAGATCTGCAGTTACACACACACACACACACACACACACACACCCACACACAGCATGCCTGCTCTAACAGCCAATCGTTTTCAGCAGCTTTCTGTAGGGTGTCAGAAATTTGTCACAGTCCTATTTTCGAGTTCGTGTTTGGGCACAACTTCACCTTGAATGCTGCTCATTAAGGTGCAGTTTATACATTTATGGAATCAAGCATCCGTAATCGAATGTATCCGCGTGTGCTACATCAACTTTACGACCTCGGCTCGCCTGCCGTATTTGATGTAGCAGGGACGTGGAAGAAAGCAGCGCTCCATGTTGGATTAGCTCAGTAAAATGGGAAACGTGCAGGTTGTGAGATTATCTGATTAATATCTTCGATTGCTGATGATTTTGGTGTTCATCGGCATTGTTGAATGTGATGTCTGTATCGTGCGCTCTCTGCTTTTTGCATGTAAGTCAGTCGCCGTTTCACAGCAGTACCTCTTAATTCACATGCTCCTTGCACGGCGGCTCAGCTCTGTTACCATTTGTTATAAGACCGAGCTGTCTGCACCGCTCGCTATATTTAGTCATCCCTGAGCCAGGGGGGAAAGGTGTTCTGGAAAACTGTGCAGTGCGGAAAGAAGAAAGGAACGGGGAGAAAGCGATAAAGAGAGAGAATGCTGATGAGACAACAGAGCGAGGCACATTTAAAAAAGAGACACGATCTGAGTGACAGCGCAGGGAGAGAGAGAGAAAGAGAGAGAGAGAGGGAGAGAACGTGTTACACATTGATGCCCCACCAGATTTTATGTTAAAAAAAAACAACACTTAATCGTATATTAGCTCTGCGACATACACGAGCATCTCATCGCCAGTAACCCAGACAATACATTCGCCGTGTTTGCACATCTTCAGCCGTGGTTTTAGTGGAGAGAATGCACACAGTGATAAATCAGCTGTAGGAATCACGTATCACCTCCGGAGAGGGCTGGATTTACCACTGTCAGATCACCGCACCCATTGTTCCTGCTGAATTTCAAATCAGGGGGGAGATATCAGAATTCTGTTTGTGCGGCTGCCGTTTCTAAGTGCTGGAGCATTGTGTGGAAAAGTAAAAAGAAGCCCAGTGAAAGAAACAAGGTCGTGCTTGTTTGTTTGTCACATTAAGTTAAAGCCTGTGAGGCGGCTGTCAGGTTCAAACTCTGTCAATGTTGCTTATCTATGGGGGTAATATATATATAAAAAAAAATAAAAAAAAGTCACGAGAAGCACACAGCGCTATGATGATAATCAGCATGTCAATGAGCTGCTGCATATGTTAAGGACAATTTATGCATCAAAACTGCCGGCTGCATACTTGGCCCCCTTTGTTTGGTGTGTGCTGGGCGGACACACTCCTAATTTGAAGTGCAGGTTCGTGGCAAGCGAGAGCCACTCGTTTATTTCATCGCAGCAGGAACAAAGATTGGAGTAGCGTTGGTGTGGCTGAGAGGTAGTGTTTTGTGGATATTAAAATGTGAGCACAAATAAAATTACCTGACATGTATATATTTATTATTGTTGGATACCCAAATCGGAAATGTGTCCGCTTTGTTCCCTATTTACTGTGAGTCACTGGAGAAAGGAACAGCAGAGAGCTCATATATGGACTAGAAGGACCGGAAGTGGAAACAGGAAATGCAAAATCCACGTTAGCAAACAATTAATATTCTGTTTCTTACATCATGTAGATATTCCAACTGATGGATGTTGGATGGATAAATGGATGGATGGATGGATGGATGGATGGATGGATGGATGGATGGATGGATGGATGGACGGACTACCTGGTGCGTGATGGATATTGCATTTGTCTGACTATGTAAAAATCATAAGAAAACAAAACAAAAAGAGGCAGCAAATTTCTGCTTTGTTGCCCAAATGGAAAGAAACAGGCCCTGTTTTTTTATTTTCAGAGTAGGGAATCCAATCAACAAAAGAAACACAGACCGTGATGTCACACATTCCTTTAAATGTACAGACAATCCATTGTCAAAGAACAAAGCCCTCGAAGACGGATTATCAGCATGTTGCCATGGCTTGGTAAATATCGGTAATGTGGTTTGTGGATTTATAAGTCGATATTTTGAGAGATGCTAACATGCAAAGCTGCCCCATGCGCCGCTACGCTGGAACAAACAGGGACGTGTGCAGCCTGGACAAAGCGTTCGTTGGGCTGAGCAGCTTTTCTTTGTGAGTGAGTGGAGTGGGAGGCGTCATCACCCTTCACCACTGTAACCTCACACACCCTGTGGCTGTATCGCTTACACTATCACACTACAGGCTCACGAGTGTCCTACTCCATCCACTCTATGCATATCTTTGCTTTAAATGACCTTTATGTGCAGAACAGTGTCACAGTGTTTCAGAGCTCCGGGGCCGATGATCCGTTCAGGGATAGGCACGAAAACATGAAAATGGATTTTTGTATCTAAATACAAAATGGAGCTAAATGAAATACAAAATAAAGAATCTAAAAATGTACCAAGTTAACCACACATTTTTGTAACCGGTTGGTCAGTGTTTTTCTCTCAATATATAAGATTTATTCAATGATTTAGGATAAGATAGAAGCTGATTTTCACTGAAGTTGGGTTTGATGAAACTAGCTAACTGTCTAGTTTTGCCCTTAAATATCACATTAATGCTTTTGAATTTAAACGAAATGTGCGCCGCGACCCTGACGTGGATAAGTGGGATTGATAATGGGTGACTGCTAAAGGGTTAGCATTTATGCCTAGTCGGATGTTTTACAGGGATGAATGACGGGATTGGGACCATTTTCTCGTCTCGCTAATATCGCTGTGGCGGAATAGTGCATTAGGTCAGCAAAGTTGAGTTAGATTGTCCGTGTGATGAACAACAAAGGAGAAAACGTTCAGCTTCAGCCTTGCCCTCCACTCCAGTAATTAGCGCAAAGTGGTGTAATTGCACCAAAATGGGTCATTTAAAGGGCATAAATGTGAGCATTAATATCACACAGGAAATATTTCGAACGATCTGTTATTCGCTCTCAGTGATCGCAGTCAGAGGTAGGGTGGACTCGTTTGTTTTATTTACCACATCACCGCAGCTATGACAAATGTAAGTGTGTGGGCTGAACTCTAATGCAGAGTCTGTTTCACTGAGTACCTGAGGAGCTCCTGTGCTCCGAGCAGAACCTCTGGAAAATAAGGTCAGGATGAATATGCTCTCACAGGAGAACAGTGGCTGTTACCGGTTAGATTACGTCATGGCTCAGCGCACGGCGGAAAGAATCATTCTGCCGGCAGGAAGGATTTTTATATAACCTGTAAGATAGATAGTAGGGATGGGATCTCTCAGTGGTCAATGATGGTCCATTTTTATATATTTTTATTATATTGTACTTTTGTTGTCCTACCCTCTATACATCCTGCATATGAAAACAATTTATTAAAATCATCATGAACTTGTGCAAATTATACTAATTAAATTGGCAATGACCTTTTACGACTTGTTTACAACAGGCCCTGTTTTCAATTATAAGTTTGTGTTTCATAGTAGGAAATCCAATGTTTACAACCCAAAGAGGGTATTTACAGCTCCAAATGTCACTCGTCCATCCTGTGCTGATCAGATGGTTATCTTGATGTTGACAAGTTCAAAGTGTAAACACCCCCCTAGATGCGTTTCTGATGGATTCCTGTGCGATCGGTCGGACCACTTCAGGAGCTGGTCGGAGACGTCACGTTCACTTGGTGCAGCTGCATCCAGTTTTTTTTTGTTTTTTCACACCAAAACCATTCATGATCATCATGCGCAGAAATTTTGAAACCTTTCTCAGCCATTCTCTCCATATCTGAAAATGAATGCATAAAAAAGACAAAAGGCCCCCCTGTGAGCAAAGAACGTTGAATTTCTCCTCTCTATTAAGCAGGAAGTGGTGGTTCTTATTTCGCCCAAATTATTACTTGTCAGCTGTCATCTGCCATCTTCAGGCGCTGCGGTTTTTTACACTAAATGCGTAAATCCAACATCATAGTGTGTTCCAGAAATCTCCCCATTGTTCTGTTTAATCCCTGACCTGTTGTCGCTACGTGTCTGACTGTTACCTGAGCTTGGATTAAATCCCGGATGGATCCTTTCTACTTGGGGTTGCCTGCCCTCTGGAATTGTTTGTTTGTTGTATAAAGTGTATTTATCCCCCTGAACTGAAACGTTGTTTGTATCAGGAGTAACGTGCAGCATGGATAATCATTGAAAATAATGAAAATCACATTTCTCACCTGATTAACTGCAGTAAAGCAGTTTGCAAATACAATGTGGTTTCTCATACCTTCGAAATGCTGCAACACATTTTCCTCCTTACTTTCTTTCTTTCTTTCTTTCTTTCCTTCTTTCTTTCTTTCTTTCTTGTTTGAAGCGTACCCCACTTCTCTCAGGTGGGGTCTGTGTTTTGCTGCGGTTGGGTGTCGGCGATGCCAGCAGGAACTGGTCAGCCTCATGGCTGAGCTTTGGTAACACTGAGTGCCATCTGCCTTCAGACAGCTGTCACGTAATCCTGGGTGACAGTGGGCTTTATTACGCTGCAGTGGGATCTGTCACAGACACATGGCATTCTCTATTTGGATCACCCCCCCGTTACAATGTCTGTTACACCCACACATGAGACGACTGCTGATGACTGGCCGCATAGACCCTCCCCCACTCTGCTGCAAAGCAGGAAGTGTAGTAAATTCCACAAATTTAACTCTATGCACTCACTGCAGTCATCCATTACATCCATGTTATGCAAGCAGGAGAAAGATTAATTACAGGGATGCCCCAGAAAATTATAGTTTAGCTTCAACCTTGTGAAATCATTTGAGTCAAAATGCACATTTCCCTAAAAACAAATGATAAAATGAGCCCAAGCATGCAGTGAGATGATCTCAACCTCTTTCCAACAGAGATCATGAATTTACACTCATCCTGCCTCTGTCACAATACTGACATCCAGCAAGGAAGATACACAACTGACAGCTGTTTTGATTGATTGATCAGGTGGATTGTTTGAAAAATCTTAAAAATTTGAAATGAAATGCAATAAAATGACACATGCAGTGCTCTTTTAATCAACAGAGTATTTGTTCAAACAAATAAAGCCTTTCAAATGTCATTGAAACACCTAAAACACCTCCAGCTGAATTAATTGACACAATTATAAATTACAGATCATAATCAATCAAAAACACCTATTTTAAAAACTTTAAAATGACCGTGAACAGAATAATGCAGTTGGAATATTGCAGATAAGTTTGCGCAAGACTAATTGGTTCTACATTTATCTTCACATTTCACGGGCAGCCAGCAGCCTCCTCTTCCTCACTGAGGACAGACATTAGTAACAGGAGGTCATCACCGCTTTAACCGTAACCTCTTATCCTATCCCTGACCCCTATCACCACCACGACCTCAGCCAACCCCTGCGCCTGAGATGTGGCGAGAGAGCTCAGGGGACACAACGTGGCGGCGACACACGATGATCACACGGTCATCTGTCATTTTGGCATAGTCCTGCACCTAACATGACAAATGGCGCTCTGTGTGTGCTTTACACTCTCTGAGCCACAGCCATGACACCTGCTGACCACCACCAATCACTGGCTTTGTTGACATCATCCCCCTCCTCCTCCTCCTCCCCTTCATCACCCAGATTAGAAAGGAGGAGAGATGCCAGAGCCATCCTGATATTTCGTTGGCGATTCAACACACACACAGCGCATTTCGGAGTCTCTTCTCTGGTATTTTGTGGATAAATGATGTTATTATTTTAAGTGAGCCTCTTTTAGAAATTTTAAACAGAGAGGCTACGGTGTGCCGTTAATATTGCCACGTCAACAAAAAAAAAAAAAAACACAAAAAAAACACATAACGAGCTAAATAATGTGCAATATTTTTAAAATTTCAAATCAATTTGTCATCATTGCAATAATTCAAGATTTGTTTGTCTCATTATCTCTTTTCTGCTTAATTCAGTGCCTCTGGGGACTCTGTTGTTCTCCATGGTTCTGGTTCTGGTTGGGACTAATCAGGCTTTCATGGCTACAGTAGGAACTCCAGGCAAAACCATTAACCGTCTGAGTTTTCCGCCTCTCAGCACGCAGACGAGCGCAGGATTTTGATAATAATCAAACTGAGCTCTGTTTGCTCACCGAGCACGGCTCTGCAGTATTCACCTTCAAATGTCATTTGTCATTAAAGATGAGACAAATGACATCAGATCAGATACAGATTTGTATTGTAAACCGCTGCAGAAACACCACGCATTTTTTTGTTTTTAAGAAGAAAAGATTTGAAGACACAGTCCCAGATAAAATAAGCTGTTTAGTTGTAACTCTGTGCTTTTAAAGGTCACTGTTGTCACAGACCCTCGCTCAGCCAGCATTATGATTCCAAACACACCCTCAAATATATTGTTATTCATGTTGAAATTGTGTTATCTCTCTGCCTCCGCCGTCTGACAGAATTCTGTCCAAGAGTCCAAGAACGTTACAGTTTGAAGCATTTATTAGCCGTTGAGTCGCCCTAACTCAGACTGTGTGAGCTGCAGAATGCGACAGGTGCACAGGAGGGATTTGGCCCTGTGTATGCGGACAGTTCTGCAGCCAGGCACAGTGGAAAGTATGGCTCAAAGATGGATTTTATTGAAAATGTGTTTTTTTTGGGCAGTGGTTGAGTAAATCTCTATTCCCCGGCCTCGGTTGACAGATGACGACTGTAGCAACACACCGCCCCCACCTCACGCGCTTCCCCTTCCCCACTCAGTGTGTTAGATGAGCGTGATATAATTTGCTTTGAATAAATGCTGCTACAAACAAAGGATAGTCAAGATAATTGCACACTGCAAGTGAATTTTCAGCAATTACAGCTGGTGAGATGCCTCCTTGTTTTCCCCGAATTGAAAATCGCTGCAGCAGGTCTGCTGGATAATGAAAGGGAACAGCAAATAGCTCAGCCTAATGGACACTTTGACAAAACAGAATTAAAAAATGCTGAAAAAATCCAAAACAGTCAGCTAAGTGAACCCGAACGATGTCAAAAAGAGTAAAACATCAAAAGAAGAGCTTTTAATGTGTGACAGCATATTTTCCGTCGGCTATACGAGACTAGCATGTGCTTTAAAGAGCACCAGTAAGAGCGGTGGGATACAATATTGGTCCCCGCCAAGCACGCGTTCATCATACACGCTCGCTGGCACCGAGGGCTGATGGGAGCAGCTGGTCCAGGTCGGCTACATGGATGTGGGGTTCGACACGATAATCGGCTTTTCGTGAAATCTTCGATGTTACACCTTTGACCCCATAATGCAGCTTTGTATCAATGATCAGTGTTCTATAATCAACAAATGGAAAGACAAGAAATAAGTAATAATAAAATATGTTGAAATTTAATTCAAACTGCTGTGTAAAAGTGGAGGTGAAGGTATATTTTCTTTATGTACATGCATTCCATCATAGCTTCCATTATATGGGTTATCCATACCATGTGACCAGTGATTTGGGATTAATGTAGTGGTTGTTTTTTAATTTTTCTCTGTGAGTTATCAAATGTGCAATCAAACAGTAGCATCTATCTATCTATCTATCTATCTATCTATCTATCTATCTATCTATCTATCTATCTATCCCTTTCTCTCTCTCTCTCTCTCTCTACCTATCTATCCCTCTCTCTACCTATCTATCTATCCCTCTCTCTATCTACCTACCTACCTACCTACCCCTTTCTCTCTCTCTCTCCCTACCTACCTACCTACTTACCTACCTACCTACCTACCTACCCCTTTCTCTCTCTCTCTCTCGCTCTCTACCTACCTACCTACCCCTCTCTCTCTCTCTCTCTCTCTCTCTCGTTCTCTCCTTCTCTCTCTCTCTCTCTCTCTACCTACCTACCTACCTACCCCTTTCTCTCTCTCTCTCGGTCTCTACCTACCTACCCACCT
>OMNV01002482.1:14792-35303 GCA_900303265.1 Brotula barbata
TCTCTCTCTCTCTCTCTTTCTCTCTCTACCTATCTATCTATCCCTCTCTCTATCTACCTACCTACCTACCCCTTTCTCTCTCTCTCTCCCTACCTACCTACCTACCCCTTTCTCTCTCTCTCTCTACCTACCTACCTACCTACCTACCCCTTTCTCTCTCTCTCTCGGTCTCTACCTACCTACCCACCTACCTACCTACCTACCTACCCACCTACCTACTTACCTACCTACCTACCCCTTTCTCTCTCTCTCTCTCTCTCTCTCTACCTACCTACTGATCTATCTATTGGGTGTATATTCCCCTTTATTAAAATGTGAGTACCTTGTTTAACTCTTTATAAGCTGCATTTCCATAGTTAAAGCTGCCTCTTCAGTCAGGTCCAGATGAGGTAAAATGAAGGTTTAAAAGGCTGAAGATGAATGGAGGGGTGTCCGTGTCTCTTTCAGCTCCTGCAGACAGTCAGTACATCAAAGACCGTGACGTCTGTCCACTGGCAGGAAGACATAAGCTCCCGTCAGAGGAAATTACTCAAGGCATCTTATCTGCACGCTGTCACTCCTGCATGCTGATGCAGGAGTTATTGAAATGAGACAGATAGGGAAAAGAGATAAGGATGGGCCAAGGGATTATACAGTCAGTAATGTGCATTATTTATACAATTAGCTAACACGCAAGACGGCAAAGTGTGATAACCACGGCCTCAAATCCAGCTGGAGTGATGGAGCTCACTTTTCCAGCAGATAGATGTGACGTCAAAGCGAGGCGGCCGAGACAAATGCTTTTTGTCTTGTCTCCGACGGTGTTCCTCCACGACAACATTCAGCAGCCACGCAAGGAGAAATCCATTACGACTACAGCTGCGTACGTTCACAGACGTCTTGTTTTCTGTCATGTTGTCGACATTACCGCGCACGCTATACACACACACTATCACAAAGTACGGGGATCAATTACAAGATTCCTTTTCCTCTCTCTATCATACCTGGTGTGACAATTTACAGATTTGGACAGCAGAGACAGAGCTCAGACAACAACAGTTATAGAACTTCAAACGCACTTTTATTTGAGAAGTGGTGAGGTGTGAGTCTAGTGGATTAGGGTTAGGAGAGCGCAGTGGAAAACTGGAAGGAGAGCAGGCAGACATGACAAGAACAGGGGAGCAGGAAGCTGAGACAAAGGAGACCAACGGGTGAGAACAGGCAGGCTGACACATACAACAACCTGGACTGAAGTAAGTAGAACATGGCCGTGTAGCTGCAGCACTGAAGCAGACTGAAGGATCTGCTGGAGAGTGGAGAGTGGAGCTGGGGTATCTGTGCTGCAGAGGAGTTTGATGAGTGGATTGGTTGCAGGTGTGCAGGTTGATTGCCAGCTGGAGCGAAGCGCCACGCCCAGACACACGCACACACACATACACACACACACACACAGAGGGAGAGAGAGAGAGAGAAACTGGGAACTAGAGCTGCACCATTCTAGCTAAAATGTGAATCACAGTTTTTCTCCCTATGAACTGAGATCACCGTTCACTCACACAGTTTGTTTCTCAACATAAATATAAATTTCACACTAATATATATATATATATATATACACATATATACTGTGTATATCTGTCTTTGTGTGTATGTATCTTGTTATTAGCTACTGGATGACTTACATTTCCTTTAGAATTAATAAAGTATCTATCTATCTATCTATCTATCTATCTATCTATCTATCTATCTATCTATCTATCTATCTATCTATCTGTCTTTGCAAAACGTCTGAGATTCTTGCTGTTCAGAGAGGTCATAACCTCCAGACTTAATTTTTCCTGCTGGTATCTCATGTAAACAAATGTGTGTTATGTTCTTCCTCCTCCTCACAAAAACATGCCTGAAATGACTGAAAGTGGGAATTTGGTGCCACACTGGTCCCTGTATTCATCCATGAGGTTTGTTTAGTCCAGCCTCTTTGGCTCGTCCACGGCCTCTTCTCCTTCCGCTCATAAAATAGTTAGCTCCACTCCTTAACTGTAGAGTGGAGTCGTGCTTTAGCTCTTGTGTGCATTCTGTGCTCTTGCCAGACACGACAAATGGGAACACTTGAACTCTTGGAATACACCGGGCACAGACTTCCCCTTCCTGCTGAAGGACTCCACTCGACGATGCTTTAACAAAAAACAAAGGCCGATTCTTTATGCCGCACTTTCCTATTTGTTGTATGTTATCAAGTTTGTTTGAAATTCGTTTTAAAGTTGGCACAGACTGAGTGAGTGACTGAAAGTGATGAAAAATTGATCCAAAAAAAAAAAAAAAAATTCCGAAGGCATACTTTCATTTCTCCTCGCCTCCCTCACCTCCCTCGCCGCAACATTTTTGTTTTAGTTTAATTTAGTTTAAGTTCCAATTTGATTTCCAGAGCTAAAACAAGTTATTTCCTGAGAGTTTAGTGATGGACACATTATTTAATGTAGAGGCAGACAGGAAATTGAAATATATAGTCCTGGGGCATCTATAAATATATGAAATTGTATCAGTTCTGGAATGGAAAAACACTGGAAATACAGTGTGAAATTAGGTTTGAACTTAAAATGTATCATCGCTCCACTGTAACATCCACATATTCCTCGTCCTCATCCTCATTAGTGCCACTCCAGATTAAAACTCTTATTCTATTTGCCTGCAGGAGTCCATTAATCACAGAACTGTAACAGCTCTTTCCAAAAAGCTGGAAAAAACATTCACTCATTGTGGCAGCGTGTAAACTTATTTATTCAGCGTGGAACCGTCTTTGAACACACACACAATAGTGATTGTGAGTTAATGTTGGAAATGCCAAGTGCTCTGTCATTCAGTTTATTTGCTTATTTATTATATGCTCACATGAACTGATTATCATAGCATCAAAATAACTTTGCATGCTAACAGAACCATGTAAGCTGCCGGTAATGCAACAAAATGTTTGCTGTCGGCCACTCGTCGACAGACTTGAAGACGTGGTTGGATTTAGCATTTTAGCAAACGGACAAAGAAAGAAAACAGAACTTTATTGATCCTCGTTGGGAAATGAATTCTCTGCATTTAATCCATCCAAAGTATGAGGAGCAGCGGGAAGCACACACATGCACATGCAAACACACACACAAGCGCCTGGGGACCAACTCCAAATCTTCCATCTAGTGCCTTGGTCAAGGGCAACGGCAGGAGCGATTAACCTAACGGACATGTTTTTGTGGGTGGGGGAAACCGGAGCACCCAGAGGGAACCCACACAGACACGGGGAGAACATGGAAACTCCACACAGAAAGGTGTGGAGGTCGACCCTGGGTATCGAACATACAACCTTCTTACTGTGAGGCAACAGTGCTAACCACGGGATGCACCTCCCCACGCTGGAATGTCCACTGCCTTACATAAACGTGGACAAAAGGCTGTAAACTGGTAAAACAAAATATATTCAGCTAAAAGCTGCTAAAGGGAGATTAACAACCCTGTAGTATTTCCCAAATGTAGTTGTTCCTTCCATCGCAGTGCCCAGGGAGAATTCTTTAGTCGTATGCAAACATTATGTTAGTGGATGGCTGATGGCAGAAAATAAATCCATTAGATGGTTTTAGAGGTACGTTCAACGCCGTGATTTGATTCTTGTAGTGTGGCCGTTTCATGCAGTTAGGCATAAATGCGCAGTCATCGCTGTGATCGAGAAAAGTTTTGAGCGCTGTAGAGATTTTCTTTGGAGAGCCAAAACTTCAAATTTGTCCTGCAATAAGCAGAACGGCCATCCCCTCCCTCACTACCATGGTCGACTCCCGAGAGCCCCCCTAGGTCGCGGCTTCCTCGTGGATCAGCAGGAGGAACGTCGCAGAACATCGTACTTTTGACACAGTATTGATGCTGCTGTGCCACTGAACGATTAAGATGCTGCTTCTCCGCAAATCACCAAGCAGAGGTTTAAGACTTTTGATGTTCAACATGGATTCACTCATAGAGGCCAAAGACACCCAAGTCCCCAAGTATCTTCTGAAAAAGCAGCAGTGAAGCCAGAGGCAGTCTGCTCAGTGACCCTGTTGCCAAGAGAGGAGATCACTTTCCAGCTCTATCCATCTGGAAGCCCACACTAACTGTGTGCTTGCCAGAGCTGAATTGAGGGTTAAGAGGTAAACTTTTGTTCCAGAGAGACTGCTGAGGAAGCAGAGCGGCTTTGGCTCAGGAACGCACAAATCAAATCTTTGGACTTATGTAATGCTGAAGTATTCCATCACGAGAGCACCAGAATGCAGCAGCCCTCACCGAATCAGCGAAGCGAAGGAGACGGGGCTCATTTGCATGATGTCTGTGGGGCAGAGCCATGATTAAAGAGCGGCGCTGCCCAACAACTGGAGGGCAAAGTACGAGAAGAAGAGCGACGACCACCAAGAGGGCCGACGGAGCTTTGATGTTCCGCAGACGCAAGGAGGGAGGAGTCACACGATCGCACATGAATCTGAATGAAGTCTTCCTTTCTGCGGCTCCTTTTTCCAATATTCACGTCGGTAGCTTCCTTTTATGTTTTCCTCATGTTTGCTAAGAAACGCCCGTCTGGACAGACTTTGATATGAGGCTAAGAAGCAAGAATGTCATACAACAAATCATCCACGTTTTGTCATTGAGCTCAATGTTTTTTATAGCAGGTTGGACACAAAGATCCCAGTCTGTCCCCCAATTCAGCTTACAAAGACAATAAAGTTGTATTCTATTCTGTCCTAGAAACATTCATATCATGGTCCTATTCCGCTATGATGCTGACTCTTCCGCCACACACTAAGCCGACCCGAGCTAAGATGAGGCGAGCAGAGGCCCCGCTTTTCCCGACGGTGCAGTGATATGTAGCCGTACGCCGATAAACAATCGCTGCATCGTAACGATCGACAAAGACAGACGGCAAATTTGAAAGACTGGAAAATCACCAGTCGCTGATGCGTGTGAAAATTTCATCTTCGTCCAAACTGTACAGCATGGGACTGCAGAGGATCATCAACCATTTGGCTAGAGGACCAATTTGCAGGAGGTTTGGACGATTCAGCATCCGCTGGAAAATAAAGTTCTCTGTGCTGTAAATATAATCCATCAAGCGGTTTGAACTTTCATGGAATTTCTCTTTAATTGTCAGCTCTGCAGTGTGTACCGATGAGATCCCCTCAAGTCATTACCTCCACCAAGGAGGGTATGTTTTTCGGTCATGTGTGTCAAGCAGGATATCTCATTAAATTATTGATTTATGTCAATGAAACTTGGGAAGTGAGCCCATTAGACAAAGACTGTTCAAGCTTGGCAGAGGTATGGGCTCTCTGAGTGCTCCCATAATTTTGGGGGAAATCCGGGACACAAACAGATGTAAACTGGCAGTTTATAAGGGGCAATTAGTCTGTGTACTTAATGAAGTGAAGGCGTAGAGAATGGCTGCCAAAAACCGTCTCTAACCTTACAAATAATATTCAGATCTACACAAAACTTGTCAATGTTTGATGTAAAAATCGCTGAGTGTGAAGCGCTAATATCATACACTTCTTTTCTTATTTTTGCCCTATCAAGACCTACCGAACCATATTCGCCTGTGAACGTTGGACATTACAGAGTCTGTCCTAAATAATGCTGACTGCCAGAACGGAAAATCTGTATGTGATCTAAGTGCTGTATTTACTCGTTGGGACCGGACTGTCAGGCTTTCTGTGATTGTCTGGGGCTCCGGAGCCCAGAGGTCCTGTGAGGCTGAGTTTTATAGCTGAGAGCTGCATTTAGGACCCACAAGCTATTATCTATTCATTTAGTCCCTTCAAAAGGCACGGGGAAGGCAGAAAAAGGATAGACCTGATGAATTTCGGAAAGACCCGCCGGGCCTGGGACACTTCGCCGTGGTCGCCCGTCGGGTGATTGCTTTAAAGGGAGGGACTGGACGCACGGGAAAGCTCAACACCAGACGATCCAGGCATCCTCAGAGGTGTGAAGTGGACGTGGCTGACAAGAATGTGGCGTGCAGATATGGAGTGACTATGGAGTGACGCCGCAGGCCGTATAGCGGTTACAGGTAGGGAGTAAAGAGCAGAGGAGCTGGTGGCCACCAGTGACTGACAGCCCTGTGGAGGCCGGCGTGTGTGTTGGTAAGGGATTGTGTGGTGACCCTCAGTTCTGTGTTCTCTTTTGCGTTTGGGGAGGGGGTTAAAGTCGGCTTTGGTCTCCTAAATCCTACAACCAGCCAGGTTCAAGGTCAAGTTTACTTTATTTGTCATGTCAGGTTCAGGCAAGGTCAACGTTAGGATGAAATGACCGGGTCAGCTCGGCAGCAAGAGCGCTACACACAGTAGACTTGAACAGCATTCCAGCTACATTTTACTGCAAAAACGTGTTGAATTCTGAATAATGCTACTTATGATGGAGCACTCGGTCATTGTGCTGCGGTATCTGTACCTCGCAGGACCCTGGACGGTGAGGGATGGATATCAAGTCCAGGCCTGCCACGAGCAGGCGGACGTCACAGGACATGCTGGGGGTGCTGTCTCTCCCGTCCCATTATTTTCCTCTGTCCAACCTGTCCTCTCCACTCTGTGGATTTGTCACACACAGGTTTGATGCGTGTGACAGCTCTGTCAAATATCATACACACCTGAAGAAATATACCACGTCTGGCAGGAGGAAGCTGCGCACTGGGGTCAGAGCAGAAAGCTTGTTATACTCCCTGCACGGTGGACCTTTGTTTCCTCGTTCCCATCCTTTCTGTCTGATAACACAATATGCGAATAAGATTGGATGTCCTCTGTCTCCCAGAAGTGAAACAAAAGACATTAAGAGAGAAACGTTAAGATATTATATCGGCATTAAAAAAGCCTTCTTTTTTTTTCATAATGCAAATCATAGTTATTCACATTATTGAGGGGGAAAAAAATTACATCATTTTTGCAATAATATTGCAATGGAGATCGTGTAATGCTCAGCTTTTTGGAAAATCGGCTATGTTGTCGCCTGTGGTTATATGTAGTCCGGGTATATTTGTGGCTGTGCTGTTGTTCTCTTAATTGCCACCAGGTCTGTGTACAATTTTGTGTCTCTGTGTGTGTGTGTGTGTGTGTGTCTGGCAGTCTCTAAACAATGAGTTTTGTTCCAGTGTATAGGCCTACAGCGGGAAATCCAGGCAGAGTAAACAAAGACACTGTAGTTATTCTGGAACGGTGTTTCGTAACGATTCTTGCGGTTTGTTTTTAACTACTATGATACAGGTAAAGTGTATAAAGGTCTCATTTAATGGTATAATTTTATAGTATTGATGGTAATGTTAAGGGGATTACATAATAAAAGGTTGTAAAATTCTTTCGGGAGCCGTCCATGTATTATTTTCCCTTACAGCAAACCTTAACTCAAAAAAAAAAAAGAAGAAAAAGAATCCCTAAATGACCAAAAAAATGAGAAAAGAAAAGACTAATGATAGCTTCCTTTCCTAAATTAACAACAGGATTAGTGAAAGCAAACCACAGTAAAACTATTTTAGAGAATTTAAACCTCCAAAACAAGTAGGATTGATCGGAGTGGCAGGGAAGAGACTGAGATCTTATTCAGATTACAGCATGTAATCCTTGTTGAGTATCTGGATAATACTCGGATATGACCAAGCCACGCAAAAACACAAGCATAAAAGATGTTTACAAATATGATTCCACAAACCACCCCGGGTGGAATAAATAAGTAATGTAATCATGTCTCAGGTCCGTGGGCGCTAACTGCACTGCATAACACTGCATAAAACAAGGCAGCTCTGATTGAAATTCTAATCCTTCTTTCTTTTTATGATGTCATTTCAGGCCTTTGATCTTCATTTGTCGTGCGTTACATTATCTTGATAAATGAATGAGATGCTGTATTGCGTTTATATCATTTGTCGTGTAAGCTTTACATTTTCTTTGGCAGGTATATTTTCATATTTCATGGTTAATTGGTTAATTGTCCTTGAGTGTTTAATCATTTTTGACGTGATGGTTGACAGATGATTGACTTAGCTCATCTTCCGTCCTTAGAGGGACTTTATATATATATATACTTTATGAGGTTTGGATTTCTCCGTCAGGTGTTGCACGGTCCCTACAAATCCGTTACACGGAGAAACACCGAGTCCTTGTGTGCGTACGCTGAAGGTCGGCATGACTAAGTGAGTCCTTCAACCTGTTTCCACCATGCAGAGAAACATCTCCCATGTTTCACTCCTATCCGTGACCTCACTCGTCCTTTGCCCAACACACTTCTGCAATGGCTGACTGGCTTTCAGCAACAATTTGGAAACTAACAGGGGGGTGGCGACATTCCACCGCACCAAGGAAGGGTGTGTGTGTGTGTGTGTGTGTGTGAGATAGAGATAGAGATTTTTTTTTCTCTTCCAGGCAGACATGTGGATACTTCCTATTGACCTACTGTCCAACAGATACATTAGATTTTCTCCTTCTAATACAAGTCCAACACTAATAAATGACACAAAAGCACAAAAGCAGAGGATTTTTAGGATTTAGGATCTGGAGCCTTAAAACAAACAATTGCACATTTAAAAGATGCAATGTCAATGCTGATGTCGCACGTTGTGTCAGCCTAGTGTGTAAAAGGACAGTGACGGTGGTCTTGTAGACAGTGTATGAAGCTTGTTAGTGACAGAGCAGAGAGAGAGAGAGAGAGAGAGAGAGAGAGAGAGAGAGAGAGGATAACCCGGACCCTCACACGGTCAGTCCTTGACATTTCCGAAGCAATGAAAATCCGTTCATTCACCCTGATGTCAGTGATATTTGGTGAGTGTTTATGAGTGATTCATATTTTGGAGCTGACTCACCAACTGTGAGACCACAAAGCCAATTTTTCATTTGATTCCTGGCGACCACAAGCGTATCGAGTTTCACTTCCTACTCTCAGACCACAACACAAACACACACATTTAAATCCTCACCAGATTTTATGCACAATATGCAATTCATTTCACTCGTTTTTTTTAAACCTTTTTCTGCTCCTGGGTGTACAAATCTTTGGAGGTGTGGCCTGTTTGAAGATGCCAGAACACTTGATTGCTTTTTCTTTGCACAGTTTTGCCTTCAAGCACAGCTGGAGTGAACTATCCCCATCCTGCCATTAAAAAGTAACAACGGCCACAACTACCTTGTCCTGAGACATTATTTCCTTATTAATGCAGGATGTCTCCTATTCTCCACACTCCACTCCACGCATGACACCAACAGAGCTTTATCGTCCTCAAAAAGCAGAGATGCCAACCTGAGTCCCAAACCTAGCCCGCTCTCCAATCTTGAGCTAATGCTAAGAGATTCCACAAATCGGAACCATCAGCCAAATGTTCCATCGTGTAAAATGAATGTGAAGGACTGTGCAGCCGTCTGAGTGCTTTCTGGTTTCCCCGTGCGACTGATCTGGTTTGCACTGGTTCAAAGTGAGTCTGATTGGTTTCTCTGTGGATTAGAAATGAGATGGATTATGGAATTAAGTTTCTTGTTATGTCTCCACCGCCGCATGAACAGCATGAATTTTGTGCTCAGTGGAATATTTAACTTGCACAATGTGAAGCAGCGAGGAACAAACACGCACCAACCAGGAACATTCGATTGAGCGCTATCTCTCCTGTGCACACGGGGCGGTCTGTACCAGCGCAGTGTGTTGCCACACACTCTGAGAACCACTCAAGAGTTAAAGCAGGATGACTGTCAGAACGCAGAAGCACCGGAATATTCCAACTTTTCCACTCGGATGTTGTAGAATCTGGAAATCAGCAGGAACTATTGTTACCATGGTTACCAGGTCTGATTCTGTTGTTTCTGCTTCTGTTTGTAATGAGACATTTGAAGTCTGTTTACGTTCCGTTGTGTTCTGCATCCTCTCTGGTTGGGAGTGCCTGCGGTGTGCAGGGCTGCTCGTGCTCCTGAGTTGTTTGTGCGTTTTCTGCGAGGTGTGTGTGGACGTCTCCCAATGGATGGCAAATGGATTGTAATTAGCTCTGCCAAAATGAACATGCACGGGTGACTCACTGGGGTAGAGTAGGTGAATAACCAATCGTATGTTCCTGAGTGGCTCACTGCAATGCTCATCTCACCTCCTTGTACTTCCAGTATCTTCTAGAAAGCAATTCACCAATTCGCAGTACAGCTGGTTGGCGTAGCTGAAAATATAGATTTTATTGTCTATCTCGATACTTATGGCTATATGTACGTCTCCGTATGTTTCTATTGGGGAAAAATAATCCCAATAAAAATGTATATTGTTTTTGCACTTTACCACAGTCAAAACAAGCAAGAATATCTTCTAAACTCATTATTATGGAATATTTTGGTAGCTTTAGGTTTTCCACGCTCTTGATCTCATTGGACGTAAATGCAAAAAAATTTTTTTCATTTCTTTTATATTCTTGGTCACATCCATTTCTACCAATATGCCACTCCTACCGTCAGAGAGCTTGACTCACGTGGCCTAAATTGGCAATTGGCTGAGACGCTGGGCTGGCCTAGATTGCTGTTGCTGCACAATAACACACTGAAGTGAAGCTGTACTTCTTAAATCGTGTGTGTGCCATGCTTGTGATGTGAGTGTGTGATAGATAGATAGATAGATAGATAGATAGATAGATAGATAGATAGATAGATAGATAGATAGATAGATAGATTGATTTTCATGAACAGATAGCTACCCAATCAGCCCAAGACACATAAAATGACCGTGTGTGTGAGATTGAGGCCATGATTGTTGTGGCTTCTGTGGTTTAAGTAGTTTTGTTTTCAGCTGTAAACATGAAGTGATCCACTTCTGTTTGGTTTTATCACCAAATGTAAGTAACATCACACACTAATGAAAAAAGTAAAAATAGACCTATTAAACCTTAATTAGCTGCATAATAAAGTCACAGCAGGATAAAACTGCACTGCATGTGTTGTTGAACATGATAGATTATGAAGGCATCCCAATGTCTGCAAGCACGTTGAAAGCTTTTGGGACTTTTTGTTGGAAGTCAAACCTGCAGTTGGATGGAATGATAGACAAATTCACGTTTCACTCCAAAAGGACAAGCTGGTAGCTGTTATGTCCAACAGCCTTGCTGCCTGCAAAAAGGCAACGCAGTCAAATTTTCTTGTCTTTGGAAGGGAAATCATGGCTGCGTGGGTCACAGGAGAAAGGAGATGACTCCAGGCATCCATAAAAAATTATTTGCTCCTCAAATTTCTTATATTTCATCACAGATTATAATTTGCCAAAAAGTTAGGAAAAATAACATTTTAAGTTTCTTGTGCACACTGAGCACCAGATAATATGGAGCATGCTCATGGTTGGCTTTTCTTTATATATACTTGTATGTGTGTGTCTGTGTGCGCGTTTGTGTGTGTGAGATGTATCACCAAATCCTAATGTGTCGCTTCTGATCTCGGGGAACAAAATAATGAATCCATGTTCCATGTTAGAAGACTTAAATTGGTCATAATTACTTCCTGGTCATCAGTCCTGATCCATCATTAGCGCATTCATTATTGATGTGAACAAAAAAAAAAAAAACTATACATACATCATGTATCTGCCAATGTGTGAGCTTTGATGATGGATGGATGCAAAAGTAGGTTGAGATGTTCTATGATTAAAATAATCACAGGGTGCTGCTTTTGTCGTGTGTGGCCGACATTGAGATCCAGCATTAATTCAAACAGATAAGGAGAGGGAGGAGGAGGAGGAGGAGGTGCTGATGGTGAAAAGTTACCTCTGGCCCCACAGAGACATCCTGGTGTAACAGACAGCCATGATAAGTAAGAAGAGAGCAGGATTACTGGTGGCATTACCTAACTATGACCCGTGACATTACCACAGAAATACGTTTCCATTGGATTGACCTGAATTGGATTGAATGCATTACTGACGCTGCTTTAATACTTCAATGTACTTTTACATTAATGTTCTTTTATTTTTCTGTGGATCCTTGAAATGCTGCTGGTAAATGTACCCTTCTGCTGACGATCGTCAAGGGCACGATGGTGGACAAAACCATTACGATCCAGACCACACAATACAAATGTCCGTAGCTGAAGTATTTCATTTTATGAAACAAAAAACCCAGAATACTGGAACATTAAACGAGCATAATGCCGGGGAACACAGCATGTAAGTAATAAATCACATGTTCAGATGTCTTATTTTTCAGGGAAGAACTCATTGAATTCTGGAGTAATTTATGAGGGATCTCTGTAAGTGGAAGTGACAGTTTGTAACTGACACTGAGACATAAATACTGAGTCTTGGCATCCTGCTCATTGTGCACAAAACAAACACTCGCGGGGGGAAAAAAGACAAATCTCAACACTTTGCTCTTTACAAATCTGAATCAATTAGGAGATAATTGGAGCTGATTTGAGTTAGGGAGGTATTCAGTCTTTTTCTTGAAGTGTGCTTCACTTAACAATCTGAAGCATCCCACCCTAAATGAACAAATCTTTGAAATCAATCAGTGCCATGAGACCATTTAAACCTCGTTACTAAACACAATCGCTGCAGGATTTAGGAAATCTCATCTGATTTTGGAAGAAAAGAACATCTTGCTCGAATCAGTTGTATTTCACAGTTTTTACTGGAATGAATTTTACTTCAGACGCAGATGCTCTGTCTATCACTGAGCCCCAAATTAATTTGACTCCAACAAGAATATCGTTTCAACTGAGGGGCAGTTATTACACACACACACACACACACAAACTACTTTAGGTGGCAAAGTCCCACTCTAGTTGGCAGCCGGTCATAGCCAAACACTGAAAATATACAAAAAGAAACTTAAGAAACTTACTTTGTACAGGAAGCGAGTAAAATTTTGAGCCAAAACTGTCTGAGGAGATTTGAAAAAACAACTGTGTTAGATAATCAAAATGGTGAAAAATCTGGTACGATGTGAAGGGAGCCAAGGAATCCATTGGGAATTTAATTTGTATTTGATGGCTTTCAGGGTAAGAGACCAAAAAAGTAAAAGACAGCGTCACCATTAGGCCCATATCAAAGTTTCATGGATTCCTCCCAGCTGGATCGTGTCAAACCTGCCAAACAACTTCACGGAAATCACGTCATTACTGAATCCTGCTGACAAACAGGTGGACGGCCGTACAAACCAACATGGGCGAAAACATAACCTTGTTGATGGGAGCTGGCAGACTTATAGACGAATAAGATGTTACGATGTTTTGTATGAAGCCCCTCTATTTGGCAATAAGTGTTTTTGGTTAAAGATAAGGGTAATGTGTTTTTAGTTAGTAGTAGTAGAATTACAAATGTCTGCAGGCTTTGGGAGGCTTTGAAACAAAGCCTCCATATCCTGGGGAAAGCCCGGTAGACATGTTGTTCTCCTCTTTCCCTCTGTGCTGACGGATGGCAGGAATGCACCGAGAGAAATGAGAGTGCGAGGCGGAGTCGGATGGGAAGAGAGTAGGAGGAGAGGGGAAAGGTGGAGAGGACAGAGGCAAGGCCTGCGGTCGTCCTGCAGGGTGGATGAGGCTGCCAGCGGCCCTGTAATCCCCCAAACCCTGCCCTCCATCTTTTCTCTATCATCCCCTCCACCTCACCATGACAAACTGGATCAAAAAGCCTCAGGCGGCCTCTCCTCCTCCGTCCTCCTTCCTTACCCAGCAGGCCTGATCCCATTTGTCATTTGCTCTCTCTCCATCCCTGTCGGATACAGCCGGGCCTGGCGACAGAGCTGGCAAGCTGGCCTGGCAAGGAGGAAGAGCAAGTCAGCCCAGAGGAAGACTCTTAATGGGTTTAGGCACATTTGCTAATTTGTCTACAATTCTCTGATGTTGAGCTGCCAGGCTACTAGTCCGGATTTCTGCTGGTGAAACATTTCTGACTTTCTGGAAGAATCGACGTCTGTGTGACTTGAGTGTGAGGGCGAAGCTTTAAGTGTCTTTAAAAAAACAACAACGTTAGATTGGTAAATGGACTGCATTTATATAGCGCTTTTATCCAAAGCGCTGTACAATGTTTGCCTCTCATTCACCCATTCATACACTCATTCACACGCCGACAGCCGAGGTAACCGTGCAAGGCCCACTTGTTAGTCGGGAGCAATTCAGGGTTAGGATCTTGCTCGGGGACCTTCGACATGGATGGGCTGGTGGGCTCTAACCAGCAACCCTTTGATCACTAGGCGACCACCCTACCACCTAAGCCACGCCGCCCTATAGATTGATGGCGAGATGAGTGTTATATTGTCCAGGGTAGAGCTGTAGTGTAGAGCAAACACTGTAATCACTGTAATCACTGTTTATATACCTTTTTATATAAAACACCTTTTTATGACCATTTATGCACTGGTTAATGCGCACATTTGAAAGAAAATGAGTCAAATTCAACTATTATCGGTATTATCTAAATATAATCTGAGCATCTGACAGTTCAGAACAGTCTCACCCGACCCTCCACCCCCTTTCTCTCCCTCCTCGCCCACTCGATCACCTCTACGTTGCTCGTCCCATGAAAACACGTGAGCACGGGTGTAGGGTCTAAGGCCTGCCCAGTAGCTTTGCATCCCCAAATGTGAGCCAAAGTAATGAATAAATCTTTTATCTATCATGCATTATGCATATAATAATATAAATAATAATACTGGACAGATGGACAGAGCTTTTTTGTTGTTGTTGTTGTTTACAAATTTACATATAAAATCCCACTGAAAGTGAATTTCCTTCTGTTAACTGTTTTTATTATTATCACGGAACCCCACAGTTTATGAGTGCAATTCTTTTTTTCTTTACTGGACAGGTTAACAGGGACATATGATTTGGTTTCAGTTGTTCTAGACTCATATTTCATCTGGTATATGGGCAATTGAATTTTACAGTTTATTATTTTTCTTCATAACACTGTGAGAGAGCTGCTACATTCATAGCTTACCCATCTTTTTTTTTTCACCATTGCAGCCCTTGTCCAGGGGTTTAAAGGAGACAGTTAATATTCTGTTATAATTACATCCACTAAAGGGTTTTTCCTGTATATTTATGTTTTAGTTCAGACGGGTTGAACAATTAGCAGCAAATTATCACCGTTTCTTTTGTGGCGTGAGGTTTTAGAGTGCATTTTAATGAGGGCTGGAGAAAATGTGTTCTTATTAAAGACAAATCTTCATTCAATTCATTAAGTAATGTCTGGAAACCAGAGAAGAGCAGCACTTCCCTGCTTGATCTACTCCATATTCCTTGTCTAGTATAAGCTAAGATATGGACTATAAAAGGTGGAATATGCATGTATATGGAGTGATGATATTTCAATGTAATTAAGATTAAACTCGCATTGTTAACTTTATCTCCTCTAATGTATTCATTTTGATGTTAAAAAGGGCATAATTTCAAAAATACAAAAAAGTTTGACTAATTTCGAAATGCAGTTATTTATACTGACATAAACCCTTAACAACAGTGTGATGTCAGAGTGACCTCATGCATTTTCAGCCGTAAAGGTCATATGATATGTTTATTTTAATATTTATAGTATTCACAATATTATTCAGAATAACGGCAGTATGATGTTTTTGCAAAATCGTGCCGTTATTGTTCTGAGATGCCGGGAAGCCTCTGGTGTTCATGAAGCATAAATGTATTTTAGTTCAAATATGACCCAACACCCGGGGGGAAACACCAGGGACCACGGAGGAGAGCCAATTAGAAGCCTGGCTGGGATTTAATCCCTGCAGTGAGAATAAAGTTTGTGAGGTTGCAGACTTTTCGGGATAAACAGACATTTTGGCATTTGACATCTTGACTTTTTGTTATCATGTGGTGTGTACTCCAGCTCAGGTTGCAACATGATGTCATCCATGCTGTCTCCACAACTAGATTCTCTTCCTCTCTCTGCTTGTTGGGTTGGTTTATTTTTTAGCACAGAAAAATAGCTTCACAGCTATAAACAGCTAGAATAGCGTGCTATTGCTGCTCGTTTCCTATACAGTAGTGTTTTCATGTGGGTTCATATTTAAGTACTTCCAGTTTGACTTTTGCTCCCATAGTTAAACATTGTAATTTTCGCTGAAGCACAATCATTTGATGACTGCAGTTACTTTGCCTAATCATATATTACATGCTTGACTAAAGAAACTCAAAAATGTCATCCGTAGTTCTCTGCTTCGCTCCTTTATCCTCTCCTACCATCCTTACTTGTTTCCTTCCTTCCTGTTTTGCCTGTCTGCTAATACTTTATTCAAGACCGACGTTAAATGCCCGACTTTTAATGTAGTTAAGAATGTTCCATGACTGCATTGAGTTTTTGACTTTTGGCATGCTCCAAATGGAATGAACTAATGAACCAATTTATACACAGCGTGAACATCCTCTTGCACCCATAAAGTACTGCTGAACGGTCATATTAATTCAGTTCAGATTGTCAGTTTGATCAATTTAACTAACATGAATCATCAAGAAGGTATTTTTATAATGTCCTCACAGACTGGAATAAAAGTCACCACAGAATAATTGTTCCTATAATGCGATGTACAGTCAGTCTGCAGTCAAATATGAAACCGTGTGTGTATATTTTCCTGTTTTGCAGGGTTCCTAAGCACAGGAGACCAGGCGGCAAAGGGAAACTATGGATTACTGGATCAAATCCAGGCTCTCCGCTGGATCAAAGAAAATATTCAGGCTTTCAAAGGAGATCCGAAGAGAGTCACCATCTTTGGCTCTGGGGCTGGAGCGTCATGTGTCAGCCTGCTCACCCTCTCACATTACTCTGAAGGTACACACGAAAGGTCACACAAAATCATGTCTATCTATCTATCTATCTATCTATCTATCTATCTATCTATCTATCTATCTATCTGTCCGTCCGTCCGTCCGTCCGTCCGTCCGTCCATCCGTCCGTCCATCCATCCATCTATCTATCTATGAGGGGTCAGCACTGTCAAAATATCATCTTTACCCCAACTATGACATTTTCTGGGCACTAGTGCTCCCCAGAAGATAAAGTAGGTCCCAAAGAATTGCTCAATAATTCTAATGTTGTTTTCTGTTTGAGTGTGTTTAACATAAAATACGTGGTAGAGAAATAGCCGTATACCTGGATTTTAAATAAACAGAACCCAGTGAGGGGAGCCTGTAGAACATGCTGTATTTTTCTTCCTGTACATCCACAGTATAGACACAAACTGACAAATTGACACTTTTATTCACTTCAGGCTCAATCAAATGGAATTTATCCAGCCAGTAAGGTCTGATCTGTCTCTCATTTTTCTCTGCGTTTGAGACATATTACCCAGAATAGAGCTTTTTTTTTTCCTCTGGTGTAGCTCTATACCGTATGCTGAACCCTACAAGCAACGAGATGGATACGTTTTATTCATGTATTTCAATGATTGGCTGTGTTTTCAGTTGTCGCCATTTTGTACCTGACGGAGTGGAAATGATTTCCTTTACATTTAGATAAATGCCTCCAGACTGTTATGAGCAGCAATCACACGATCAACCACAGTGTCACACAGCTGATTCTGAAGAATGTACCTACTGCAGATGGCAATGGCAACTGTCATATAATAGAGACGGGCTGGAAACATACAAACATCAAGGAAGGCTAAAAAGTGTTAAATTATCTTCAATGACCCCCACATAACATATATTTTTGACAAGATCCAAAAGATGATTTTCACCCATGGTAGGGAGAACACGCAGGACACGCCGCTCCGGCTCTGACGTGAGAGTGCTAATGTACAGAGCTCACGCTATGATGTTAGCATTACTAGCATTACTACTCTTTTTTTTAATATTTGCTATTATAATGACATCTGATGCTGCTTGGGGTTAATTATAATGTCACGCACCCACAGTAAATCAAGAATAACTCCACAACTATATTACCCATATACACAGCAGCAAGCAAACATTTTGGGACCTAATCAGACCTAGCCAGACACTTGGAGCCAGACAAGTGGCCCAAGTGTGCCTAATGGGATCCAGGCCCTGCAAATTTAAGACGGTAAAAGTCTTAAATTTTTAACGGTCAAACTTTATTTTCTCTGTAGAAGGTTACCCTTTTTTTGTCCTAATATTATTTACCCATATAGCTAGGCAAAAGAATACCTCAGTCAAACCCGGCTCTGCCCCTTCTTATGAACACAGATGCACTAACATTTGTTGAATTCTCCTACACATCTGTTAAAAAGGTGTAGATAGCTGCAAATGACCTTACAAAATCCCTAACAGCAGAGGAAGCAGTGAAACAACCATGTGACCGTTGTGATACAGCTCGAGCTTACACACAGAGAGGTGGATTAGGCTACTTTTGCAGCATTGTTGCATTAAAAAAAAGGACTTTGGTACTGTGAATTGGAGGCTTTTGTGGTTACTGGAGAAAACCGGTATCTCTCCCGGCATCAGTGGAAAGGGATAGTTACAAACACACTATTTATTCATTGTATTGATGTTAACTGAGTGGAGCGTCAAGTGATAGCTGACTAACAGTGGGAAGAGGAGAAGATTGTCTGCTAACCCAGGCCTGGTGGGAGTTTTCGACTGTGAAACAGACTTCTCAAATTGACCTGGTTGAGTCACTGCAGCATTTGTAAGAGTATAAATATAGTCACATCCAAAAGAAAGACACACACACATGACTCCAGTGACGGGGTTGATTCTGGCCTGTTTCCATCAAATCAGCAACGTTTCACTGCCGAACACATAACAAATACTTTTGTTATGGTCAAAGAAACGTCAATATCCCCGCTCACTTTTTACTTTACTTTTGATATTTTTACTGCTAGTAGAGGTGGAAATGTTATTTTCTATACACACATTCGACTCTAAATCACCTCTAGCAATGTTCCCCATTTAGCGATTTTAAGCTATGTTAGATACAATCAACTCCAAGGCATCGCGCCTTATTCACTGTTGGGGAGCATAGATTCCATCTTATTGATTTGAGACTTAAATCAAATAGGTCCGATCAAACTCAAACATCTCTGCAGGTATGACTGAGGCTGCATGTGTCCTTTTGCCATTATATGCAGGCAAAAAGCTGTTTTTCCTCAGCAGCATATTTAAGTCCATTTCTGTGCGCGTGTGTGTGTCTTTGCTTCGTTTCACCTACTGTGCAGCATCCCCACTTTATTGGCAGCATTTCTCCCTCTCTTTTTCACTAATAGCTCCTCTGCTTTCAGATCTCTTCCAGAAAGCTATCATCCAGAGTGGCACGGCCCTGTCCAGCTGGGCGGTCAACTACCAACCTGCCAAGTACACTCGAGCCTTGGCTGAGAAGGTGGGCTGCAACATGCTGGACACCATCGACCTGGTGGAGTGCCTGCAGAACAAGAACTACAAGGAGCTGATCGAGCAGTACATCACGCCCGCTAAGTACCACATCGCCTTTGGACCCGTGATCGACGGTGACGTCATCCCCGATGACCCCCAGATCCTTATGGAGCAAGGGGAGTTCCTCAACTATGACATCATGCTGGGGGTGAATCAGGGCGAGGGTTTCAAGTTTGTAGATGGCATTGTGGACAGTGAGGACGGGGTGTCGGCCAATGACTTTGACTTTGCCGTGTCAGACTTCGTGGATCATCTGTACGGCTACCCGGAGGGCAAGGACACTCTGCGCGAGACCATTAAATTCATGTACACAGACTGGGCGGACAAAGAGAACCCCGAGACTCGCCGCAAGACCCTGGTGGCTCTGTTCACAGACCACCAGTGGGTGGCGCCAGCAGTGGCCACGGCCGACCTCCACGCTCAATACGGCTCGCCCACCTATTTCTACGCGTTCTACCATCACTGTCAAAGCGACATGAAGCCAAGCTGGGCCGACTCGGCCCACGGCGACGAGGTGCCCTACGTGTTCGGGATTCCCATGATCGGCCCCACAGATCTCTTCAACTGCAACTTCTCCAAGAACGATGTCATGCTAAGTGCTGTCGTCATGACCTACTGGACGAACTTTGCGAAAACAGGGTGGGTACTCGCTTCCTTCCTTTGGCTGTTCGTCCAATCCCACTCCTCTGTCACCACGGTCACGATTTTACTAATAGGCGAGACGTCCCCAACGTAAAAGCTTGAAGTTACAGAGCGGTTCAATCATAACCCACTACTTCAAAACTGATCGCAACACTAATCCCTGTTGTGGATTAGGAAAATAAGATTATCTGAGATTATAACATAGGAAAAATAGTGTCATTCACACTCTAACAGGCCACTAAAATCACATGCATACTACTGAATGCATGACTGCGCTCTCAGATTATGCATCCAAATATGTATAATCTCTCGCGTGATCGTGTATACACACACGTGTAATCTCTCGCATACATATGATCCCGCATATACACACATGCACATGCAATGGGTTTATTTCTAGAGTACTAGATTACTAGAGCTACAGATGTCTTTTTTTTCTTTTTTTTCATATATACAGTTTATATATATATATATACTGTATATATATATATATACGGTATATAGCGTCCAGGATGGTTAGCTGATTTCTTTAAATATTACAAATTTTATTTTTACAAAAAAAAAAAGTATA
>OMNV01002486.1:4443-18740 GCA_900303265.1 Brotula barbata
CCGTAATCCGATTATTAACATATCCGCGAGTGAGCGAGCGCGTGCGTGTGTGTGTGTGTGGGGGGGGGGTTCTGCGCTCTGTGCAGGTGCGCGCACGCGTGTGTGTGCGTGAGCAGTAATGACACTTGTCTCTGAGTTTGGCTCAGTGTTTCGCAAATTGTCATGAAGCTGCTGTAATCTCTTTGTCAGTCTCCATTACTGTCAAATTATTCAGGCTAATTTTGCCAAAATGATGAGAAATAAAAACACCTTGCAGTGACATGAGGGATAATGAAGTAGGCTAATTCCATTCAATTGCTCTCTGTAGAATCATTTCATTTGTCCCGTTTAGGTTTTAGGCTGGCAAAGCGAAGATGCACGACTTGTACCGGTGCCTGAAAACGGAGACGCTTTCATACGTCGAGGCGCTATTTTGACTGCATATTCCACATTTTCGCAGCTTTTCATTTAGTGTGGATTTAAAAAGGAACAGTGCTGAGATCAGCCCAGTTACGGCGGCGACCTCTGAGTGAGATAGGACTGAGGCGGCTGACATCCCTGGCCCCATCGCACCGGGGCTACTGATGGACGATGAGACTTGAGGGAATATAAATTTACTGACTGCTGACAAGTGATCCAGATAGATGGGCCCCCACCAATCAAATCAATCCGTTTGTGTGACAGACGTCTCGGACCCAGATAGCAGATTGACTCCACCGTGCTTAACGTGGAACCCTCTCTTCTTCCTGTTCCTCCCGTCATTCATGATGATCAGGATGAGCCTTTATGTTACTTCTATTACTACGACGCACACTTTCACCCTGATAGAAGTTGGTTGCCTATCGATTTACTATCTAAACGTGCAATTAGAGAGTTAATTAAAAAGTATCAATTCATCATCTGTGCAACAATTTACAAATTCTTCGTCCCGGGTTTCACATTTTGTAGCGTAAAGTGTAATCTGAGCCCAGCTGGGATTAATACACAGGAAAAAATAAATAGAAATAAACTGCCCCTCCTGTTCGTGGCTATGATTTATCATTCCAATGCTACAAAGAATCATTTTGATTTAGAAAACGATTGATACCTACAGCATTACTCAAACACAGCCGTATCATCTTCGCGAATGTGTAATTCCGGCCAACTCCATCCAACTGAAGGGTAAACTCACTTCAACTCTCTGGCACTGACTTCAGTCAGATTTATAGTTTTGAGTCACGGTTGCAGCAGAGCATCGCCGCCGCCGTGACGCGCTCTTCCTCAGAAAACGCGGACGCTCCGGCTACAAACAGAAGGTCAATGCCAGCCCTAATCACAGCGTATCACAAACGTGCTAATGAATGCAGGCATGTAAACATAATTACTATAAGGTCAGAACGAGTTCACAACATACCGCGTGCGCCATATTAATCTAACGCGCGAGAGCAAAGACCTGTTAGAACGGCAGCAAGCGTAGGACTTCACTATTAATTAATAGGAAATGGCTTTAAGCTAGTCTCTCATGATAGTGTTACCAACCGCGCTGCCAACTGCCGCGAATCAGGTGTGACAATCACACGCACCGTACAGCTTCAATGTCACACCTCTTCAATAAATCTCACAACGTGACGTGCGGCGAGGTGGTCACCTATAGTAACAGTTGCCGTGACAGACGACACCGCTGCTTTGCAATTATCAGCGTCGACCGATGTCGGGATGCAAAACTAATCCCAATCCCAATCTCGTAGCCCGTCCCAGTTCGTGATGATTTATCATATTTATGTTTTATCAGTCGTTTGACGCTATTTTTAGATGTTTATTTTCAACAAAACAAGAGAAAAATATAATAGAGTAACATAGTATAGTATTGAAATAATGATATCATTTTGTCACTGCGTAGTTTGCGTTCTAGATGCAGATCAAAAACTATTGATGATACAATAAAACAGATTATGTCTCCTCCATCAAATACGGGGGGCAAGTAAAGTTTGTGAACTTGATGCGCTGCAGAAGAATAAACAATGTTTTTGAGTTTTAGAAGAGGAATTATACCTGTTTGTTTTTTTTTCACTTGAGAGATGCAACCTCACGTCACGAGGCCAGGATACACACTAAACACGTTTCTAAACTCAGATGGAACGTGAAAAAAAACAGATTCTGAGCTTCTTTAGCCGTTGTGTCAGAAACCTACATAACCTCCTGATTGGTTCATCAAATGCAGCTGTGTCAATTGGACACACCTTCATCCAATTAAGACCTGAGCTGCAGCGCCATGTGACACAACGTCCCAAACAAACACACGCACGGAAACCCAAATTAACGATCAGAAATACTTCTCTAAATGCTACAAACTGGAATTTTCAAGCCAATTGAAGAAAAATTCGGAAATGACAAAGAAAATACAAAATTTGAAGTTGAGGTTTTTTTGCAGGGTGTTGACAAAGACGACAAATGTTCAAATGCTAAAAAAGATAAAAAAGACTTAAATGCCCAAAATCACGCTTTGTGCAATAAGTGGTCTTAATATTGTGACACGCAGACAACATCTTGGTGTCTTGACAAGCGTGGATTAGGCGATATCAAGTTCTGTTGATTCAGATGCAACCTGACCCGCAAATCTAATCCTGTCATTCATTCCTACTTCAACACGGGCAAAGATAGAGGCTGAAAGCAATTGGAGGAGTTTATCTCTAAACACATACCACACACTCAGTCACTCACCTCACCACACACACTCCTACTTTTTTTTTTTTTTTTCACATGTGGTAAGGAATCAAAAAAATTTCAAAGCTTTCCCCAAGTCTGGCTTCTCCTCTCCCGTTAGCGCTCGCCTGCGTTTGTTTAGCTGCGTTTTGTATCGAATGAAAACGATCGTGCCACCAGCGTCGAGATAGAAGATTTAGGAGCCCGTGCAGCATTTAAATGGTGTAATATTTAAATGATTTAATTAAATTTAAGCCTACATAAGCGCCAGGCTGTATGGGTATAATTGAGCGTTTTGCATATTTCGCGATAGAGTTGAATTTAATACGACACATTTTTTGTGTTCTGTGTTGAAATCATGACTGTGTGTGTGTGCCTTTTTTTTGCATCCAGTACTATAGATTTTACACATCTGCCTCATCCACGATCTAGATTTTTTTTTTTCCTCCACATTTTTTTAAATCCATATGCTCTCCTCAGAAATGCATAACCTCTTACACACACCTCTCTCCGTTCCTCCTGTTTTTATACAAACCCCCGTCTTTCCTCAGTGATCTGTGTTTGTGTGTGTGTGTGTATGAGCGAGGGAGATGGGGCGGTGGGGGTTCAAGCTCCCCCTGCTGCATTAATGAGACCTTGTGTTCCACGATAGATTTCTTCACCCCGACCCAGGGGCCTGATTGAAGCAGCGCTCTCTCAATTTCAAAACCTCCTCTCTCTCTCTCTCTCTCTCTTTCCCAGTCACGCCAACACCTTTCCTCCCTCGTTCCCCCCTTGCTCTCTCTCTCTCTCTCCACACTCCCTCCCATGGTGACGGGTGGTGCAGACAGAAAAAAGGGGCTTAACCTGGACGTGGAATGAATATTGGATGCCAGTGTGACAGATTACAGCGGTAATAGACACCCAGGCCAAATCCTCACAAGGATTACAATCATATTTTCAAATGGCTCAGGGTCAGCTGGAGGTCGACCAGGCTGGACCGTGGTCAACAAAGCAACAGGAGACACGACAGCACACACCCACACACCAGGACCTGCTTACCATCTGTGTGTGACAATGATAGCCGGCATGGTTCAGCCTGACGTTTTTACGGTGAATTTTGGCACGGCCGGCGCTAACGACGAAAGCCGCGGTTCGCCATTACGGCTGTGCCGGACTCATAAAACGCATAATGATGCAGCGCGATTGTCAGCTTTGTGTAATTAAATTATACATCTCAAATTTATATGTCGAAACGGTCAGTTCCCATAGAGAAAGAGCGAGAGGGGGGAAATTAACGAGCTGGTGCGAGTTGCACACACAAACGCTTTGAGTGGGCCGTGGGCGGGCGGACAGTTCAAAGTGTTGTACAGATGAATTATGCCGTTTTGTAGCACAGGTGGGGAAATCCAACAGTGATCTAAGGCGGGGAGCCGCAGCGTTCGGCCGCTTTAACCGCCGCGGCGCGAGCCGGCCAGTCGACTGAGGGAGGTTATGAGGCGAAGCGGTGTGTGTAAATGTCCTCGCGCTGCATTCATTGCAATCGGCGGCGGCGATTTAGGAGATTCATGAGCCTTAAAACAATCATTGCGGCAGCCTTCAGCGTGCACCCTCACAGGATATAAAAACAACTTTATATTCTATTATCTTTTATATGGCAGTGCAAGCCCCGCTGGGTGCCATCGCAATATAGATTGGAGGATCGGACGGCACTCCCCGTTTAAGAGATGGTATATTTGTGTGCGCAAAGTAAGAACACCCATCAAGAGCCACAGCTGAGGGCTGTTTCACTGCTTTAAGTATACGTTTAACACAGCACGGAGAGCTAATGGGCCGTGGCATGGACACAGTTAACTCAAAGTTAAGCAAACTATAAAAGTGTACGTTTCACCGCAGCAAATCTGCGTGTTTCCAGGTTCTCTGGAAGTAATTTTGGCATGAGGAAAAAGTGTGTTTTTCATCTCTGCACTGTGTAAATCACAGTGTTTAAGTTCTCCTCCCTCTCATTGTTGCTTTTGTAAATCACTGATGCAGAGCGGTAATCGGCATTAATCGATGCACGAGGACAATCTGTAATAATAAACCGAGTCAAGGAAAACCAAATAGGAAGATTAAGAATTACCCGCAGCCCACAATGGTTATTAGTAAAAAAGCAAAAGAAAAGCACAGAATAAAAGATTCCTCAAAAAAAAAGCAATTAGCATTTTTTTTCTAGTTGAAGTATGACAGACAGGGCAGATTTTGTTCCAAAAAATTACAAATCACAACATTTGTTCTATGCTGATATGAAAGTGGTGAATGTCAGTGAAATCAGGTGATTTGACCATGATTTTTCTGTCACTGATACATATGCGACTGGGGTGTCATAGTGTAGGTGGTGAGGTAAAAAAGTAGTCCTGAAATTGGGTCATTAGGCAAAATGAGTGTGATCTCAGCCAGAGACGTCCTTGGGTGTCGAGGCCTTTTAAAATATAAAGGACAAGCAGGCCAAATTATCAAAATTTTTGCCAAATACAGTGAAACAGGTAGACGTGCTCAGCTGTTAGCTACACTATATGGTCTAGTTGTCTGTGTGGGGGAGGAAAAAAGGAGCATCTTCGACTGAAATTTCATGCATTAAAAAAAGTCTAAAACTACTTTGTATGAATGAAGCGCCGGCCTCCAAATCAGGAATAGATCACCGTTATTTTCCACCATTTTCAAGACAAGTGTCATTCATCTTTTATGAAGATGACACTCCTGCAGTGAGCCGGTGCACCGGGGCATCATCGATCCGCATGCTGCGGGAACAGAACATCTCTCAATCAAGCTGTCCTGTCAGATCGCATGAAGACTTTGGAATTTGTCACTACACGTAAAGACTTGAAAACAATACTGGCCCGTAGCCATGATCACCCCTGATCTCTTTAACCGAGAAATCCCACAGGGTTTGACATTGTGACGCTGAGGCTGCAGCACGCTGTCGTTCTCACTCTCACTCTCGCTCTCCACTCCCTCTCCTGGTATTTATAATGGTATAATAATGCTTCATGTCCTGCATCCGAGCCCTCCAGAGAGGCATGGATCACTGTCACCTTGACCAGGCTAAGAGACTAACCCCAGCCCTGGGAGCTGCTCCGGCCTCTTCCTCATACAAACCACAACCTGCCTATAAAAACCAGACTACTTTTAGTGCTACATCATTGGCTGTGCCGCTGCAAATGGACCACGAAGCACTTATGCACATTTGAGCGATCATAACGCCTTATAGCTTAGCCTTGATATTCCAGATTTGAGGGTAATTCAAATGTAGTCACTGGGTTGAGACCTGATACTGTAACAGGTTTAGTAAAAGGGATTACGTAATGTACAGCGATTTAAGTGAAAAGAAATGAATATTATATATGATTAGGTTTGCTTTAACGTGATTTTCCTGTTAATATCCTCGTATTTGACATAGGAAATCCAAAACAATTTGTCATTTACTTAGTATATCCTTAATCTTAATGGTTTAGCAAAAGCCCATTAAATATACAGAAAAATCTCAAATTACTAAAATAATAACGTGAGCGGAAATGGACGTGAAGACATCAGACAAAGAATGAACGGATGTCAAACAATAACAAATGTATGTTCTCACTGCTCACATCAATTAATAATGAAATCTAAAAGGTATTAAGTGATATTTGATAAAATGCCTCATAAATCCTGAGCGTCATTTGGTGATGTGATGGGTTAGGTTGCCTTTAACAAGTATTTGATTCTTCTATAAATGTCCTCTCCATCCTTGGGGGCTCGCTGGGAGATACTGGGCTGGAGACAGATTATTTAGGGTTTGATTTTGAAGCATATTGAATAACAGATACACTTTTTCCCCTCATCAATATCCACTTTGTGAACCCTGAAAAGCTGAGAAGTAATGGAAATCATTTTTTGGGTCCCATGTTATCAACAGGACACACGACTCCTCCGACTTTCTGGTATTGTTGGAATAAGCATAGGAGGAGAATTATTACCGGGTTGTCGCTCCGAAAGCTTTTACGGTCGCATAAGTGCCATCGTATTACACTTGTCGTGAAGCCTTTTCAATCAAGCTTCTGTCATCAGGCTTCGCCCCTCATTAGTGGCTCTACAGACCGATATGAGTACAGGGAGAATCTATTCCTGCTAATGAGTACTTCTCTGACTCGGTCAGCGGCGGCCCGAGCGGGGGGTAAATTTAGCACCTTATAATTATCTCAAAGAGGATTCAAGATGAGGCTGGGAGCTGAGGGTCTGGGTGGGGTAGAGGGATGTATCAAAAAGATGTCAAGAAAAAAATCCAATCAATCCCCATTTTCCCCATTCAGTAGATTTCATTTTTTTTCTGACTCCGGTCTTTAGGGTCTTCTTTTATTTCTTCTTGAAAAGTCTGAGCTTTTAGGAGATGATTAAAATCAATAGTGTGGTAAAGCAAGGCATTCCCAGTGTGGATATTTAACTGTGCGGGGTGTAGTTGGGATTCAGCTCCAGGCCTCTCTGTCAGATCACTGAAGGTCTATTTAGTCATTCTACAGGGAGGCTTTCTTCTTTTTCTTCTCCCTTTATTCTTCTTTCTCCGTCTTCTTCCCTCCCCGACGTTTTTTTTTTTGCCACTGAATCGGAGAAAATGATTGGCAGACGACTCATGGGAAAAAAAGAGTCTGGGCCTTTTCCTCTGTCTGAACTCACAGGATCATGACGCCCACACACATACACACACACACATACACACGCGCGCACAGGCATATTTCTCATTTTAAAGCAAGTCACACTGGAGGGAGGATAAGGACAAACACACAAACACACACACACGCGCAAGAAATGCACAAGTGATCCTCTGATCCTTTGAGGCTTAGTATATTTAGGAAAAAAGTGAATGAGAAACGACTAAACGTGTCAAAGAATGGACTTTGTGCGTGTGATTTTATATTTTGGAACTATTAACAGTTGAAGCAGAATATTATTATCATATTTATAACTTTTCTCATGCTGCAAACCTGTGAATAGATATCAATACGACAACAGAATTTTTTAAACCTCTAGATATCGTGCATACTAGTAACACGCTGAATTCTGAAATAATCGATTATCCCTCATCACACGCGCCTAAATTTCAATTTCAATCAACTCAAAAAGTCAGCAATAACGCGAGACAACCCACCGGATTCAGCTCGCAGTCTATAAAAAGACAGCAATCCGCGAGAAAAAAAACCAAATGAAGGCTCTAATAGCGCACAGCCAGCTGCAATGAAACACAAGTGGATCCACTCGATTCCACAACAATAACTTTGAGCATCCAGAGCCATCGTAATCACAACCCTCAAAAGAGAGTCAAGGGTGCTCCGCCGCCTGATTGTCTCGGAGCTCTTGATGAGCCACCATTAGAAAGATGAGAGAGAAGCAGAGGGATGGAAGGAAAAAAAAAACAACTGAAAATCAAAAACTTTAACAGGGCCAGAGGGAAATGCTACACTAATCAACTCCACTCTGTTGAAATTATAGCATTAAGCACTCTGTTAGTGATTAATTAAAGCGAGAGATTCAAACTAATGAGACCACACAGAGCAATGTGTGTGTGTGTGTGTGTGTGTGTTGGTGGGAAAGGGGGGGGTGACCTGTAAAATTTCTTGTGTACATATCTGGCTCCGAACTCACGGTGGTTTCAGCCCGCAACCCAGTTTAAAGGGGGATTAGATGCAGCCGTTGATCTTATAATTGCTGGACTATGCTCATTAAGTAGTTACAGGGCTAAAAATAGCTCAAATAAAGGGACCGTCACCAATGTCCCAGACTTATAAGAAGCAAAAAAGGACTTACTAAGTAGCATATTAGTGGAAACACAAACACACTTGAACTGTTTGTGTATTCTCTAAAAATTAAGCTTATAGAAATTTCCATTTTCTTCTCTTAATTTAGCCATCTATTCTGAAACTTGTATATCTGATTTGTCATACTTTTGTTTTTCTATAGTGCAAATAAATCCCCTCCCTGTGCTCTGTACACATGAGGACTGACATTCTGTTGTTTCACATAAGCAGATTTTCTGCTAATGAGCTGCGGTTGTGATTGACAGACACGCTGGAGAAGACTTCATTTACGACTGATTGGTATGTTCGGCACAGGCTAAATCCAGGAAATGTTCAAAAGGCTCTTTGAAAGTGTTGTGACAAAAATATTTTTTTCAATGTGTTTCACACGAAGTGCCACATTTTTGGACATCCCCGTTTACCACAATCACTGTATTGGGAGCGCACCAACACCAGCACTGAGGCTTTTTCCTCCAGATATCAGTTCAGTAACTGCACAATGTTCCTTTTGGAATGTACGGTTTGATCTAGGGCAGAGATTCAAGTCATCATTCTCCGATCCTCTTCTCCTTGTTTGTCAAGGGGTTATAAGTAGGTTTGCCCGACCGGGTTTGTGGAACGAGAGAGAAAACAGTGCTAACCAAAGTTTCACCCTGTCCTATTTTGTTTTCTTCTCGCCTCACGCCTGTGTTTTTGACTCTGATTGGTCAAAAGTGCGTTAATCCCCGTTTTAGAATTTTGTCGGAATCGACGCTTGCAGAGTTTTTGCACCTTCGCCGTGAACCACCGGGTCTCCGTCTCCATCTTCCCCACTCGGGATGCTTTTCACGTACACGTCGTCCCCGTGCTTCCTGTTCAGGTATTCTCTACCCACCGCACATCTCCATCCAAAGCTCAGCCTGACATTCCTTTGCCTGTGACTGACAACAATAACAATCCGGGGGTAAAACTAAGAAGTCTGTGTTTCCAGCCTCAAAACCCTACTCGAAAGGCAGAAAAAGATATCTTTTACTCCTGTACTTTCCTCCCTCTGCCTCCCCTCTGTCGCCCCCGCCTTTACCTCCACTCTGCGAGCGTTGATTTCATCTGACGTGACAGAGTTGTGGAAGCCATGGGCGGAGGTGTTACAAATGCTCTGTCACCGCATAAACATGGCAGAAAGCAAACGCCTCGACAGCTTTTGGATGTAACTTGGGAAATCTGCGAAGATGCTCCTCCTCGCCACCGCCTGTTTGACTTCAGCCTTTATCTCTGATTCCAACTACACCGGCAAAGTGCTCAGTGCCTACTCTGTTCAGCTGCCCTAGTTTTGATTCTGGTGAGGCAGAACTTGCTGGCAGGAGAAACGGTGGCAAGGAATCGGGAAAAGCAAAACGTGCGCTGGATGCCAAAGTGGGGGGAAAAAAATAATAAAAAAATAAAAAATCCCGCGTGGAGCGATACGTACTGTACAAAACTTAAACATGTTTCACTTTTTCGGTAAACAGGTATGTGTATATTGTCAGTAAAACAGTAAGCGCGTCCACAAAACACAACATTATCGGAAACACTGCGGAGCGGAAAGCAAATAGCGGCTTTGTGTGATCCAACAGGGATCGACACTGTCAATATCACTCAAAGCGGCGTTTCATTTCAACGTAAATAAGGTATCAGTGGAGCGGCGGTGGAAAAATAACATTTAATGCATATCACCGCAGAGTATCAAAATTCCATCTTTTGTCTGAGTCGACAGAATCGCCAGAAATGAGCGCCCGGCTGTAATTCAGCCTTCCTTATAGATCTAATCTCTGTGGCCTTATCCGTCCACTGCTAGGATTTGAAAAATGAATCAGCGTGTGTGTGTTTGCTCTCGCTCGGTACGCCGTTCATTTTTTGAATGAGGCGCTGTGGGGTGAGAGGATTCAAACCACCTCTCCTGACATTTTGTGAAGTGCAAAGTGGAATTGGGAGAGCACGGCTGACGCGTTTGGTCAAGAACGTCAAATCCCTGGACGGTTTCCAACATCGTTCTTTCTTAGTATATTTAAGGTAGTAGCTCCATTTAACGACAATAAATAAGCACTTTTTTTTCCACTAAGATGGACATTTTTGCCATATGAGGATTTCAATGCGGTCCTTTTTTTCCGTTGTGACAGAGCACCATATTCGTGACGGTAATTCAAGGTGATCTTCTGCAGGATTATCACTGGTATTTGCTTCTTAATCATTATTTCTGGGCTTTTAACGTCATCTACATCCCATCATCTGTGCACCAGAACCCATTTTGCCATTTTGCCAAATCTTTAAACCAGCGAACGTCATTGATAAATTAGGCAAATAGATATTATTGAGATCAAATTATTGTCTTTGAATTCTAATACAAAGAAACATGCCTCAGCACATAACACTACTTGCTTACACATACGCACAAACGCAGCATCCAGGAGTCTCTTACTGGCTCTATATTATGTGTGTTGTTGTTTGTGTGTGTGTGTGTGTGTGTGTGTGTGTGTGCTGTTGCAGGCGGAAACCCTTGGAGAGTTTCTGTTGGCAGAGAGACAGACGAGCTTTGCCAAAACCTTCTTCCAGTTTTAACTTCTTAATGGGGATGTGGCAGCCCATCTACCTGAATTAACCAACCCACTAAATATCAATGAGGCTCTGAGAAAGGCTTTTGTGCCGTGTAGCATGATTGGAAACTGTGATCCATACAAGAATGTGACTGTTATTGCCATAATCACCACGGAAACAAATGTACTCCAGGAGCGTAATTAACTCACGGCGCACAGATATACTATAATGTCTGCCCCCATATTAACAATTCTGTTTTTAAAATCACATAATTTTGGTTAGTGTCTGGACGTGGCCAATTGTCATCGTTCCCATTTTTCAGCGCGGCGCTGTCCAAATTTTGTTGTCAAGGTCCAACATGTGAGACGGCCAAGTTGGCTGCTAAACAGCATTCCATGCACAAGCTATTTCCTCTGAAAATCAAAGCCCTGAGACACAGCGGACAAACAAACAAACAAACAAACAACAAACAAACAAACCATTATGGAGGCTAAATCGTTGCCAGTTGGAGAATTGTTCCGTGTTGGCTGACGATCACGATCTACAGTGTCCTCTAGTTTGAAACTGTAAAGTTTTTAGTCTCTAGAAGAAACATAATGTTATGAACTCTGATTGCTTTTTTTTTCCGTTGTTGGAGCTTTATTAAATGGGAGTGAGGATGAGGATCTGCGGTGGAAAAACGGTCATTGTTTTCTGACCTTGGACCTGTGCTCTGCTGCCGTACTTGAATGGATTCTCATTCCCTATAGGCGCCTGTGTACAGGTGGAATAACAACCATTTACACATTACAGACAGCGGCATTGTTAGCACCCCAGTTATTGTTGTGCTGAGCCCTGTACGTGCACCATATGTAGAGCGTTATATCATCAGCATAAGGCTTAACCTGATGTTCTTCCTTGTTGATTTCTAATACATTTCCGAACTCCGGCCTACGTTAGAAAGCCTACGTCATAAATGCATTCATATTATTGCATTATTAGGCAAAAGAATACACATTCACACCGGGTGACGCATACAAACACCTACTTCACAGACGAGAACATTTGTGTTTACGTAATTGCTTTAAGAGGTGAAAAAAAATCGAATGGAAAACAATAATTTATAAAAAAAATAGAGCAATTGAATACACAAATAGTATGGATGGAGATGTGCGGTACATAAAGTATTTCATTTAGCAGCATATTTTATTACAATGACTGCATTTTCTCCGCTCCCATTTGATGAACTTTTTTATTGTAAACTATGCTATTGTCTTCAAGAAGCAACTTTTACTCGTGAAGCAAATTGAAATCAAGGCAGAACTTTTTTTTTTTCCCACTGTAAGTTACTACAACTGCGCCGCGCGGCCACTTTTACTGTTTGTTGTCACACGGCGAATCAACAAGAATACATTTGACTCATACATATTACTCACATCATTAAATGTAAATGTATACAGCGATAAAGATGCTGCACAATCTGTTCCACACGCTAACGAACAAGTAAATCCACCAGGACTGAGCTGCACTCTCAATTCTTAGTTGGAGTTTGGAACAGTTTGGTGCGCGGCGGCGAGGCGGGTCGGGGAGACGACCTGATTGGATTCCACGAGCCGAGGTCTCCGGTGAGGGGTGGCGTGTTGCTCGGCGAGGTAACAAAAGGTTGTGTTGTTGTGCTCTGGGGGAATTCAGATGTGGAAGAAGACGGATGGATAAAAGATGGGAAAGAGCGTGAAGAAGTGCTGGAGGGGAAGGCGTGATTTTATGCATACTGTACTGCAGCTGTGGGGTTGTGCGTTTGTGTGGATGACAGCACTTATTTGGATGTATACTCTATGTGTGAGTCTGCGTATGCTAATGCAAAAAAGAAGCATTTGAATGTACTCGCCTGAAAAGTCTATTTTCGAGTAAAATTTGTCTGTAAAGTGCTGGCGGGGTGCAAGTTCCTGATGAATTTACCTCCAACTGAATCTCTTCCCGGCCAAATCTACCACGGGGGGAGGAAGAGTGTGATCAACAGCTATCCCGAATCTCATTAATTCAGCAGTCTCTCCTGTTCACCTCAACCTGCACTTCTTCCACACCTCCGCCCAACCCCCAACCCCACACGCAGTCACGCGTCATCCCTGTAGTTACAATTCCTCAACAAATACCGCGGTCCTGTTTGGTGTAATTGCGGAAGTGAGTAATTATCGAACAGCGTGCCTCAGCCTTCCGGCTCCATTAGCGGATTAAATATTATTGTTTGTTGCATTCAGAACATTAGCTAATGACTCCACAGGTTCCACTTGCGCAGTGCTTTATGGCCGACCATTAACTAAACCATTGCCATAAAGCTGGCGCAATTTAACATGATGATTGTCTCGCTGCTGATTTACATTTAGCTGAGGTATGATGATCGCCCTGCAAATAGGCTCGTGTCGAAGCAACAGCATGCTCACGCGTTCATTTTTTTTTTCTTTTCAATTTGTACTTTTTGTGCGGTATAGTCCATAAAAGCCGGGCTTCACTGAAGCACAGTATAGATCTCAATATGCTTCATATACTATAATGTGCACTTACGTAAGTCATTGCCCACACTTCAAGGTAGCGTGAAAAGACTGCCTTCACAGGCAGAAGGGCGGATGTTGAGAGCGTGTGTGCGTGTGTGTGTCCTTGTAATCTTGAGACAATTAATTATATGAAAGGATAACCGAAGAGCAGAGGTGTTGTTTTCTACATTTTCCACATTTTCTTTGTGCCTCTCTAATCTCTGTGTGATTCACTCTGCAGATGGGGATAATGTTACACACTTTCACTTTTCTCCCACTGCATAAATTCGGCCGATTGTGGCACAACGTGGTGCGATTGTTGCATTATGGCAGCAAATTTATCACTTCCTGACTAAGTAAGAATGTATAGATTCCCACTGCTCGTGCAAATTAAACTCTGGTTTGAAGTATAGAGATTTAATCATTTTATAAACAGAAATCCAGTATAATATCTTCCGAGATCTGGAACAAATTTCAAAGGGTTTTGATTCAGAATCCATCTGTCAAAAGCTCCCTGGGTCGCATCTCATCGTGTTTTTATGAATAACATAATGAAAATGTTAAAAATAATAAATAATAACGCATTTGATGGGTTAAAACCGTGGCAGCAGGCGGTTTATTTATTTATTTCGCCGAGATCAGCTCTGCGCCTTGAGTCAAATCCAACCAGAAACTCTCAGAAACTCAACAATGGCAGTGACAAACGGCGGCAAATGTCAAATCAAACCTTCTGTCAATTTACACCAGCAAAACTTGCTCTGTGCCTGGTTTCGTTCCCTAAGGGTGAGTT
>OMNV01002488.1:1550-16407 GCA_900303265.1 Brotula barbata
CTCCTCTCTCTCTCCCCCTCTCTCTCTCTCACTCTCTCTCTCTCTGTCTCCCTCCTCTCTCTCTCTCTCTCTCTCTCTTTCTCTCTCTATTTCTCTCTCTCTCTCCCTCCTCTCTCTCTCTCCCTCTCTCTCGCCCTCTCTCTCTCTCTCTCTCTCTCTCTCTCTCTCTCTCTGTCTCCCTCCACCGTGCCTCCCCCCCGACTCTCACTCGTTCAATGTTAGAGACAACCTCTACCTCCTCCTCGCCCATTTCCTTCCTGCCTTATACCCTCACTCACCCTGCCACACTGTGGAATCCTCCCCCAACACCTATCACCACCACTCTGCTCCTCATCCTCACCAGTGATTCCTCTCACTCTCACTCTTTCTGTCTGTTACTCTTCCTCCTCCTCGTCCTTCTCTGGCTCTCTTTCTGTTGCTGGTAATGAAAAGCAGTGAGCAGGTTTTCAATAACTGATGAATCAGTAATTATCATGCAACCGTGACAGGAATGCACACCTCAGTTTTCCTCTCTCCTTATGTCTCCCTGTGTTTTTTCCATTCTCATTGTCCTGTCATAAACCTCCCTCCTGTTGTTTCACATTTTTAATGTTGTATGTTTCATTTTCATTCCATAACCAAAAGATGCACACACATGCATACTTTATTCCACCCATCATCAAAAACCAGTCAGACTTGAGTATTGCAGGGTTACATACAGTATAGTACACCTTAATATCTAATCTCTCCGTTGCCAGTCGGATGAGTCGTCTTGGAGCCACAGTAAGCAAAAATATCTCCAGACTTTGAAAGACACAGCACCTCAGCAGGGTATCTTTGTTTTTTATCTCTGGTGTGTCCTTCAAAGAATAAATCTCTCTTTGGGACCAAACTGATTAAAGCGATCACATAACCCATAATTATATGTGTAGTTATCGCCGACTATCTTGTCACATCACTCGGTAATATAGGTGGGGTTCAAGAGCAATTTTTTCAACTCTCAATCCAAGATGTAATTCACTATCAAATCAATGGATGTTTGCTTTTAAAGTAACATAATTGTTGACTTACCTGAGCCAAAGACTAGTTTTGTTAGGTTACATATTTGCTGTATAGCTCAACTGACAGTAATAGATAAAAAGAGATAGAAAGAGATTAAACTCAAACCACACTCAATAGCATTCATACCCCTGCCAAGGCCCAAAAGTCATCCAATTATGTCACTGACGGGAATTTATTAAACTGTTAATAGCCTGTTAGACTATGATCAACACTTGCTGATAAAATTTTTTGTTCTATCGTGTCTGATTCCAAAGTTATTGAAACAGTTGTTTTTGTTTTAGCGCCATCATCAAGGATGTGTGCTGATTAAGTCATTCATGAGATACAGAACTTCTTAAACAGTGAATGAACCACACCCAATCATCTGCCAGCCAAGGAATATCAGAAAACAAAGATGCACTTTTGTAAAGTTTGGTCCACACGTTCCGTGTGTAACAATTTTGTCAGAAAAAAAACAATCCAATCCAATCCAATCCAAAACAATTAGAAAAAAATGTTTTGGAAATAATTTAAAATGGCAGAAAAATTAGTTTGCATGTAAATGGTACCAAGGAATCCAGAAGTTTGATTCTATGATTAAGAGTTTAAAAGTTATAGGCCAACAGTATTGATTACCGTGCCACGAACAGGCAGTATCAAAATTGAACAGATTCTCCCCCTGGATCATGGCCGACCTATCCACCAGGTCTCATGAAAATGGATTCATAACTGTTTCAGTAATCCTGCTGATAGACAGACTGATGGACAGACCGACAGATGAAACCACAGACTCCTTGGCAGAGAAAATAAGAGATTTGTTAGATAATAATAACTTGGATTTGCTTTGACTTGATAGTCTAAGAATGGCAGAGGACATGGATTGGAGAGAAGGAAAAGGAGATCTGTAACATGTTGGTATGCCAAATGTGCTCACAGGACATTAAACACTTTGCTGCCACAGATCGTCACTGGGGAATGGACTAAATGGACAAACGCATAAAGCTCAGGACAAATATTCTGCATATGCGTAGGCTATCCATCTCTAAACAAAGCAGCCCAGCCAGTGAGCTCATGCAGCTCTCTGATCCACTTTGAGGAATAAACGTCCTCGTACAGATACGCTTCAGGCGATGTCTGCCGGCCCCACAAGAACCACAGTGTGAGGTAGAGTGAGAATTACAGGGATAAGAACTGAAGGAACTTGGTTAAAAGCAGAAAAGTGACATGATGGATGATGTGACGTATGCCTGCCTCATCCTCTTGTCCAAGGTGTCTTTTCCCTACAAACCCCTCCCCTTACTCACTTTTCTTTCATTCTGTTGTTGACTAGATCGTTTGTGTGGATAAGATGGCCCTTAAGATGGCTAGTTAGCGTGCTGTGTAAAGAGGGATTGGCCCTTTCCCCCATATACATAAAGGCTGTATTCACGAGCCTCATTAGGGATTAGGGCTTCTTTCCTCTTTTGTGGGGCTCAAGTCTGGAGTAGCCACAGTCTCTCTGTTTTTCTGTGGCCCGGGCTGGCCAGCATATGGCAGCATCAGCCAACAGTCTCCGCATAGGGGCTCAGAGCTCAGAGCAAGGCCTCCTTTTGTTTCGTGTGTTATTGTTGCTCAGCGTAATGACATTTGTAGGCCGTAGGATCGGGGTGGAGGGGTTAGTCTACCCCAGGGGAGAAGGGGGGAGAGAGAGAGAGAGAGAGGGAGAAGGAAAGTGAAAGAGAGAGACGTTTGGAAGGAGGGGGGAGTATGGGGAGAGGCGAAGACAGGCAGACAGACAGGAGTGTGGATTATGGAAATATGAATTGATTTTTTTTCTGTTCTGTGGTAGAATAGAAGCTCAAAGGAGAACAGACTGCAGGCAGGCTGGCACGCCGGGGTGGTGCTGGGGAAATATGAAGTGAGAGGCGCTTGCTCCCTCTCTGTCTCTTTCTCCTGTCTTTTTCTTTCCCCTCCTCTTCCTCCCTGCTCCCACCATGCCTCCCTCAGCCCCTGAGACTTTTGATGGCCTGGTCATCCACAGATGCCATTTGGATACAGAGGGAGGAAGAGAGAGGGGGCTAAAGCATATATTTGAAATGCAAGAAGGGATTTTTTTTTTTTTTGCAAATGAAGCAGACAGATGGAAATCTGTCCGTTTCCTCTCAGATCTCATCCCAAAGTTGTGGAAATAGCAGACAGAGCGCGCACACACACACATACACACTCTAGCACAAAGAGAGGGAAAATGGTTCTGCCAGTTAATTCCTTACTTCCACAGAATGCTGTATAGAAGCGCCAATTCTCTGTAGACATCTAATAAATTCTATTACCAAACAACCATTGTGAGCCACACCATATTTCTAAATGCTATATTATTGTAGGTAAACATGCCATTCATGGGTCACACCCTTTGCAAACTGCACACTTGACAGTCCACCATAACTACGAACAGCCGCCGTTTGCCTGCTTCATTAGGATTTCTCTATTATGTTTATTTTGTCATTCATGATGTTTGATGTGTCGTTTTCAGTGAATCCGGCTGTCACTGTTCTCAGCCCATTTTGATTAAAGAGATTAACAGACAGGCTTTCACTTTTAATGTAAATCATAAAGCAGCCATGTAGCCGGAAACCACAGCCTCATCATTATGTGTCCTGTCAATGTAGATTAGTTTTTACTGTCACCTGTTCCAGTCCATCATGTGGTTACACTCGTATTCTCTTCTCCTCCTCCCTCCAGCTTTATTTCTGTCTGTCTCTGTCGTTTTCTCCTCCACACACGGTCGTAAAACTTATACGCCACACAGGCAGCATAATAAACTTATTTCTTGGTATCTCATCTTGGTACATTATGCCATTTTCACTTTCTTTTTCCACCCTCATCCTACGTCTTTCTCTCCCTTCCATCTGCCCACCTTGCTCCCTCTACTCCTTCCTCTCTCTCCTGTTATCTCTTGTTTTCAAAGATCTTATGTAAATTGCTGCTGCTCTTTTCGTCATGACCTAAGGTTGAAATTAAATCTCTGTGGTCATTTTAGAAACTTTATTGGCACTTTTGATCTTACTGGCTGTTAACCGTGCTGTTTTTCCATTCATCTTGTTGGTTTAGTAGGTGTGGTCCAGTCCTCAAAATGAAAATTAAGTAGACCATTCAACGCTATCAGTGTTTCTTTAGACTGGATTTATTTGGGTGTGTTACCCAAATAAATGTGACCTCACACAAAGAGCTCTCCCTCCCTCTCTCTCTGTTTGTATTTATGCTCTCTACACTAGCCTGCTTCGAAGATTGATTGAAAAGCTCGGAAAAATGTTTTCCCTATCCTGATGTCCTCTTGTGAATACATTTGTGTTTCTGCAGCTACGCTCGAGTCTTTTTGAATCTTTCACCAACACAAATAAGTGGCTAATCGATGGTAAACGCTGAGCTACATAGACTCTAATTGAGACTAGTTTCATTCATTCAGTGAGTTCTGTTGCATGAAAACATAGACATTTCCTTTTTACACTTTTCCTCCTACCAGCTCATATTGTGAGTGACATCAGTTTGAGTGACTTTGTGACTGATTTCCTACATTTCATAGTATTCCGCTCGACATCCCCCAGAGAAGGATGTGAGCTTGTTGCATTTGGAACATGTGGGTGGTGGAGGGAGCAATTGTACTCAAGCAAAGAGTTTTTTCGGTGAAGAAAAAGTGAGAGTCACATTCTTTATTCAGACTCAGCATCGCCTGTGGCTATACAGCATTATGGACCACTGAGAGGACTGTTGCTGGAGTCACTGGCACCGCATTTGTCCGTGTGTGAACATGTGCAAAATGATGATACTGGAAGGAAGCGCCTCTGTCTGATTAAGGCCATGTTTACGGCTGGTCTTTGAGGTGCCCTGCAAATTGGAATCCATTCTCACGTTGCTGCCAGTGTCTTAACATTGTGTCACGTCAGAGTGGGGTAACCTGGCGGTGCCTCTTTTTCCACTGATGCGGTGCTGGTGCTTCACTCACCCATTCAATGGATCGATGTGTGCTTCCACTAACCTTGGAGATGAGGGAATAAACTGATGATGCTCCTTGGGCAGCTCAGAATTCATCTCAGCTTTTATTTTGTATCATCCAGCACCTCTTTTGCTGAAATCCCTCTTGGAATAGCAGTACTCCTGTTTCAGCTTTTTATTATTATAGCGTTATTATTGCCTGATCACATTGGTTGTACCAGTACCAGTTAGCTTTCCTCATACATCTTTTCCTTGACTGTTGCCTGGATTGCATTATTTCCCAAATTGTAGTTCTGTTTTACAGTAGCGGTTCATGTAAACAACAACGGGGGTCTTTTGGCCTGTGACCATGGTGGTACTAGTGTAAGACTAAAGGCAAGTGCATCTTTTCTGTCACTTGCTCCTATTTCTGCTCCTCCATTGCAGATTTTTAACTCTTGCCTAAAAACTCACCATTACTCTTTAGCGTTTAGGTCAGTTTGATGTTTTCCTCTGCGAGTTATAGTTTCCATGTCTCTTCTCTTGAACTTGTCAATGTGTCATTTTACTGCATCCTAGCTGCTTTTTCATTGCTTGCTTGTCTCACCCTTGTAAAACATTTCTCTTTGTCCTTTTACAATACTTTGGCACATTGTTTACACGTGAGCTTTTTTTTGTAATAAATGACTTGACTAGATTTATACGATCTCAATTTGGCACTGCCCCTGTGGAAAATCAGTAGTCTAGGTCAACATCCTGTGTTTGAGTCCAGCCAGCGCCCCCCCACATTTCTTTGTTCCATATATAAAATTGGTAAATACCAAAGAACAAAATAATGACATGTCAGAGTTGCAGTATGTTGGGAATAAAAACAAGTAGACCATGAATCTAATGAATGGTTCCAGTCATACTTAACCACTGCCATCTTGAAATGCTATTAAGATGACCTAAACTAGACTGTTTCCCGTTGATGTTGTAAATCCGTCTCTGTTTGAAAGCAATGTGTGTCACAAACCAGAGTCAGGAGAGGGGGAGAGAGACAGAGAGCGAGACAAAGGTGGTCTCCTGAGGCTTCAACCTCAACATCGATGAGTCCTGCTCTGACACTGTGCTCCATCAGGACAAGCTGCCTGACATGCGGTGTGATTGGTGGCCACTGGCCCGGGGTGGGAGGGCAGGATTTTGGACATTTCAGGAGAGAGGTCGATCGCCCTGGTGAGGTAGTGTTGGTCTGAAAGGTTGAGGTAAAAAAGAGAAGCTGGTGGTTCTGATTGGTTGTCAGTTTGGATAATGGGAAATGAATGATGTAATGCCGGTGTTGTCTTTTTTTCGCATGAGTACAAATTTGCATCGTTATTTATGCGCGGAGTATGTTTTTTTTTTTGCCAGAAGGGCTGCAAAAACCAGCACAGAATCCTCCAGTGGTTTCAATAAAAAATTCCTGTAAACATTGCTGTCAGAATGTTTTGGCCAGTTTCTGAGAAATTGACTTCTGGATGATGGTTTTGATGGCTGAGGACCGACACGAGAGGAGGTGATGGTGGAATCAAAACTTAAAAATGTCAACCTGCACGTCTCCCAAGGACAAAGCAAAGATCTCTGCCACGGCCGTGCTCGCTGTCCACGCTCAGAAAATACAGACATTAAAGAAAGCTCGGTTCTTTGTGAAGCAGAAACAGTAGGCCACATAGTGTGGGAAGATAAATGAAAAACAGTAGACTACATATTTGTTTTGTGTGTGTGCGTCTGTGTGTGTGTTTGTGTGTGTGCACGGGGGGGTTATAGGCCTAAATCGGTGTGTGGGTGTTTCTGTGTACATGCACTGGTATGATGTCTCAGTGTGTCACAGGGTCTTGCCTTTCTCCTTCACTGCACCCTGACAGCAGTGTCAAACACGGCCTTATATGATCTGTATATGTGTATGTCTTTGAGAGTGTGTGTATGTGTGTCTGGGTTGATCGTGTTTTTATTCTTCTTTCTAACCCTTTTCACCTCAGATCCCTGGGGTGTTCCAGGGTCCTGCCTAATGGACAGTCTCGCCCCACTAAGCTGGCCTTTGGCACGGGCACTGAGCTGGACGCCTAACTAGGGCCCTTTGTTGCTCATGGGTCCTGATTGCGCTGACCTCTGGGTTGGCTTCTTGGGAGACGAAGGGAGGTGGTGAAAAGAGAGCAGAGCAGGGGAAGTGTTTTTACGCCCCACTGCTCACATCTCCTCAGAAGCGTCCAGTGACTAGCGGAAAGGAAATCTGCAGTGTGTTTTGGCTGTGGAGGAAAGAACAGTTGGCTGCTTGTGTTTTCTGAGCTGCAGGTGGACAGGAGGCGCTTTGGCTACAGATGTACCCATCTGACTTTCTTGTCTACCTGCAGTGAGTGGCTGCATTATCGCCCAAGACTCGCTGAAGAAATACTACTGAGTAAATGGCGAGTGAAAGGCTTTGAAGTGAGACGTTTGGTCAGTGGTCTTAAATCACAGTAAAGACCACATAACTTCAGTACTGTGCCAAAGTTATAAAAAAAGAAAAAGACACAAATACATTTGTCTTAATATCATCAGGGTGACGTCTGATCATTCCCAAATTCACTGTACAACATGACACATACCTCATACACATAGCCAAAGTGGTACAGACCTCCCTTTAAACCTCAAAGAAGAATTAGGAGTCCTCAAACAGATGGCGTGGCCCCCACGGATCCCTGATCTCAACATCATCGAGTCAGTGACGAGGATTACATGAGTTGGAAGACATTGAGACACTTGAAACTGTGGCGCGCTCTCCACGATGTTTGGAACAACCTGCCTCTCAGGTACCTTTTTAAAAAAAAAAAGGTGCTGTTTTAAAGGCAAAGGGCGATCACACCAAATATAGATTTGATTGGTTTTTTATTGTTAATCGATTAATAATAACTATTTATGGCATTATTTTTTAAGATAGCTTCACTTTACAGCATTTTATTGACAAGTGCCAGTCCAGAATGTTGATTGTTTCTTTCGCCCACGCCAAATGTGATCTCCCTTATGTCTGATTCGGGTGACAGCGAGGCCCCCAAAATCTGCTTCGCCAACTGCCAATATTTAGAGAGCAAGTCAGGACGTGAGGCCAAGGGTACACTGCTCGGCTTTGCTCCTATTTAGATGCTGTCAGATATTTCTTCATATTACCCATAGTTTCTTCTGGAATTTCCTCTCATCTCACTTATCCTGGAATGTCCCGGCCCCTGTTTTCACACGAGTCTACCAGGAAATGTTACTTTGGTCCGAGGAGAACAATCCAACAAATTTTGTCTTCTGTTCCAGCCAATAGCAGGAGTTTTTGTGGACTAGGTCATGTGTCACTGCATTCCTGGCGAAGTTGTTCAGAAACATCACTCAGTAAATGGAGGGACAGCATAGGCACTGTAGACATATTGTGGGATTTTGGGCTCTCACAGATTCAAGTTAGTGAGATTGTGATGAAATCTTTGATCATCAATCCAACATAGATAGATCCATCCATCCATCCATCCATCCATCCATCCAAAGGACATTTCTTCAATCATATTGTCCTTAAATAGTGTGTGACAAACCAATGATCAATTTGCAACCAAATACCATTGAATGCCATTTTGCTACTTATTGTGGTCATGTGGTGCTTTTGACAATGACAGTAAAAAAACTCATGGTAAGAAAAGTAGAGCAATGGAGAGATGTTTTTAAAAAATGCTCCTAATATTGAACAAGACCGTAATCAAAGTTCATCAAAGCACTTCTTGTTGCTCTAGGATTTTAGACACACTGCCCAGTACTGAAAGTTCTTGCACTCCTGCCACAGTACGAGAACAGAAATTTTAGATTGGGGAACAGGAAGATGCTTACTCATATAGCAAACCGTTGTTCCTGCCTTGTTTTGTCTCATAAATAATTCTTGAATTGTACATCCATCAGTTGGAACAGTTTGTTCAAAAACTGTTCTTACTGTGTCCACATTTTGGAAAAAGCGTGTGTGAATAACTGCAGGTTATCAGGATGTGAACCAGGAAAATCATGTTACACTGATTCTGAAGTACTCGTAGAATGGGCTCCCCAGACTCTAACATACATATTACATCCAGCAGGTCTAAGAAGGAGGTGGAAGTGATGGCAAAATAAATAGGGTGTTGGGTAAAGGGAGAGAGAGGTGGATGAAGAGAGGGGAAGAAGGAGGAGGAGGAGGAAGATGAGGATGCAGCGATGACCTGACCCTCTCTGTGAGATTCCATGTACATCTGTCAGTGAGACGTCCGTAGCCAAATGTTTAGGAGCCAGTGTTGCACTGCTACTCCCCTGCTGAGCTTCAATGTATACATTCTTTGTGTGTGTGTGTGTGTAGGTCTGTGTGTGTGAGAGGGTGTGAGTGTGTGTGACGCCATGTGTTAGAGGCAGGCCCACATCAGGGTTCATACAGTCGAGCTAAGCCCAGTGGGAGCTGAAAGCTTAAAGAAGGAAATCCCCCCCGGCTGCCTGGTGTATGCGTGCACATACACACACACACACACACTCACGTGCACGCACATTCGTGTGCTCGCTCTCTCTATCCCTCTCCCTCTCCTCCTGGCACTTCATTAATGAAGCCCATACTTGTGTGTTTGGGGCATATGCAGCTCTCTTGGCCCAGTACTACAAGTGTGCGTGGTGTGAGTGTGTGTGAGGGAGTGAGACATCTCCCCCTATCACATGGTAATATATTCAGTGGAAGATCTCGGCACAGGCATAATACTGCCGCTCTCCCTTGTCTGAGCCCATCTGTGATATGTAGAAAGGACATCAGCAGGACAGGGTATTAGCACTGGAATAATGCACACTGTTATTGTTGACTCCACATACTTATTGTCCACACGATATGCCCCCTCACAGATAATATGAATACATCCATTGAGGAAAAGGAACAGAATGATTACAATACAATGAATGGCATGTATATTCCTCCAGTGGAATGCCGTTCGAGTGGATGTGACTCATTAACAGCTTATAGATGGAGAGTGAGTTTGGGGGTGGAGAGTTGTGGGTTAACACGAGTCAGTGAATTCAGGCAACAACGTGTTATGGCATAAAGAGTGAAAATGAATTGTTAAAAATGAATGAGAATAATGCTGTGTGTAGATGGCAGCGGTGCACAGGTACAAGTGTTCATTCCATATGGATGAAGTGTGTGTATCTGACTTGGCTGGTCCATATAACGACCGTTATTGGTATGGAGAACACAACTACATAAACAGCGTTTGAATAATTCGTCTTTTCGGTCCCTTTAGACTGGCAGCATTATGTCATTAGAGACACAGATATGTGACAAATGGAAAAATACCCCAATGCATCTTAGTAAGATTTTGGGCCACCATTGGCAGCCGTAAGAGCTTCAGTGCACTTTGTCATGGAAGTCTGTGGAACTGTTCTGGATGGATGGATCACCATAATCCCTCATTTGGTGTTTTGATGATGGTAATGTGTAATACATTGCTTTCAAATTTCCCATGTCTCCACTTGGGTTGAGATCTGGTCACTGTAAGCGATAGCATAAAATTTACATTGTTTTTGTGCTCAGTGACATATTCAGTGACCCCCTCATATCCTATGGATGGGGGCGCCGCCATCCTAAAAGAGACCCCTCACTGGAATCAACTTAATGCTCCCCTCAGCCGAGCCGCTGGACTCCCTGACACGGTGTTTAGATGTACTTGGTATAGGCCACACATACACTCACACGCTTGTGGAGAATTTTTTGGATGTTTTTCTACCATGGCTCCGGTCAATTTTATGTTGTTTTTCCATTGATTTATCACATATTGTGTTACTTTATTTTCACACTGTACTGAGAAACATTCTGAGTTAGCTAGCTGTGAATTTCTCTACTTTTACACGTCTATTAGTGTTACATGGTTGCACTTTTGATCCACTATAGTGTCCATCCAGTGGGAACACATAGAGGACACCTTCACTTTGTTCTTGACGTAAACATGTGCGATGTTCAAGGCCTTCAGGGTCCAGAATTACAGATTTCGAAATGACTTCTACTTTTAGCATAGGGGCTTTGTTTTTGCTATATAGGTGACACACTCTCTCACACTCACACACACACAAATACAAGCGTGCACACACATAGCGCCAGGTGTTGGCAAGTGCTTGGAGAGGCCAGAGATCAATCTTTCACCTTCAGCACCTCCTGAAGAAGGCCCCTGCTAACATGGGACAATTGTTAACCAAAATAACCTCCCTCGTCTGCAGACGCTCAGACACTAGAGGGGTCAGCGGGAAGAGAAACTGTGAAGGGGATGAAATAAAAAAAACCTGCAAGATAAACCCCCGCTTCCTTCCTCCCTCGTGTCCCTTGCCTATCAGCCTGGGCAGAGTGAGCAAGAGGAGTGAGCAGGAATGTGAAAATGCAACGCCCCTGTGTCAATTTGAAAGTGCACCTCATCAGCTCCTATGTCCCTCCACCTCTCTCCTCCGCACCCCCACCTCGCCCCTCTCAAGCAGCTCTGTTGCTTTGGTCCGAATCTGAAGGCCGTCCTTATTACCGGCACAGAGCGCAGGTCAGAATGGCAAGCCGGCAGCATACTATTAAAGCCTAATGAAAGGAATCTCTGCAGGGTCTGTGGGCTGCAGTGGCCAGAGGAGGCTCTGCCTCAGCCCATTGTTCTTCTGCTTCTCTCCTCACAATTCTATAGGTTTTTAAATTCTATCTCGGAATCTGACTTCTCTTCTGTCTTCCCGTGTCTCAGTCCCTCTCTCTGTCACAGTTTTGTCTCCTTTTTCTTGCCTTTTTCATCTGGTTCATTTGTCTTCTCTTTCCTAGTTTATCTCCACCTGTATCTTTCTTTCCGTCCCGTTTCTTGCCGTGTCCATGCATAGATACCAGGAGCTATTTAATCTCTTATAAACATGTTAACATACATGAAAAGAATTTGTTTTCACTTGTATTTCAAGCTGTCTATTGGTTCTAATAAGAGCTTTATGAGCATATGGACACTGCTGCTTAGTGGGATGCTGTTGACCCGATGATCCTCTGCCACAGTCAGTGCGTCAGACGTCAGCCTTCAACATGTAGCGTTTAATGCTAGGAGACAGTAACAAGGCACTAGCTTCATGTCTTGTACTGTTCATTTTTATTTACACCGTCATTCATTTCCTGTTTGCTGTAAAATGTATGAAAATCAGTGCTCATTTGCCCGTTGTAACAAATGCATTACAACATTAACACGTGATAATGTGTTGTGTATTTGTGGGCGACGCTCTATATTAGTCTTATTCCCCATTTTCTTTCATTATGATTTTACATGTAATCTTCAGTATCTGGTGCATTGGAGATTACAGGAAACAGGAAGTTTTTGAGGAAGCGTCCTGTTTATAATGTCTCAGATTACGGACATCGGGCCACTCCCTCTGAAAGTGTTTGTATTCCTTACAAGTTTGGTGCCAAAAGTTTATTTTCCGAGTCATTTGTTTGTGGAGGCGTGTTTTCATCTGTTTCAAATCTGTTTTAGATGTACCAGTCTATCAAGGTTTCATGCCATCATACATTTTCCTCTGCATTTATTTATTAGTTTTTTTCCCCCTCTCTCCCTGTAACTAAGGCTCAGCTGTCCTTGTGCCTTTACACATTGCAAATGAATGCATATCCATGCAAATTCTTAAAAAAGAAAGGATGAAAATTTGAATATTTTGCTTAAAGCTGCACCCAGGTCGACCCTGCCATTCGGCATTTGAAAGCAGTATGTCTGTTTGAATACTGAGAATCTCTCTTTGTCATGTTCGCCAGAGGGGCTGGGTGAGCGAACCAGCACCGGCAGGATGGGCAGAGATCGGCTGGGTAGCTGCACACAGACTGACTAATTGGGGAAAGGGGGGGCGATGGAGGGATGAGGGGTGTCGGTAAGGGTGAGGAAGAGGTGGGGTATGGGGAAAGGGGGGAATCTTAGATGACAACAGGGGGTGTAGGAGGGAGGTGAAAAAGGACAGGGAGAGGGGGATGGAGGGAAAAAGGATGGAGGGAAAGGAGGAGGTGATGAAGAGGGCACAAGAGCATGTGAGAGGAAGAGGTGAAGGAAGGGTGAGGCGAGAGACACTGGTTGCCAGCGCGGATGTGATAGCAGCCCTACTGACAGTGTCGTTATCCTGCCAGCTACAATCCACCAGATGAAAATCTCCTTTACATAACAGGGCTGACAGTTACTGATGAGACACAAACGCCATTTCTAGGAGTTCATCCTTAACGAGAAAATTGTCTTCCCCACTTGTTTACCTCAGTTTAATTCGAGCACCGGCTACCCTGTGTTAATTGGGAGATGTCCTCACATGCAGTCTGAAAAACAAGGGATGTGACATTGTCACCATGACCCACTTATGGTTCCAGTTGTGAAGTGCAGATCAGTGATATTACAGCATTACACTGCCTTCGCACTGTGGAAAATGGTTGTTCGTGATAAAGACTTTCCATATTCGTTGAGAATCCGTTGTGATTTGTGAAAAATACTGCTAATATAATCGTTTCAATTGCTCCAAATTCTACACAATATGAAGATGGGTACAATGGATTTAACTCTTTTTAAAGTAATAATCATGTCCAACTTGTAATAGTGAGGCAAAAGTGTGAAGGTGTGGTATTTTGTGAGAGATGTTGTGTCAGATCACCGGTTTATACAGTGTCAAGGGTCAACCAGAGCACCATCAGTTGGTGAGTGCTCTTCCACCTGAAATGTGATAATAGGAGCAGGCAAAGATTCACTTTCCTTTGTCTAAAGAAGAGGTTTAATCAGTTAATAATGGACTGTACTACTGTTACATTTGAGTGACTGTTTCTGATTTTCACAGACTGTTCTGAAGCCATACTGTATTCTTCTGGGTAAAGGAAGTCTAATAGTTCAGATTCAGTTCCTGTTTTTTCCACTTTCTGTTTGTATGTTAGTGTCACAGAGCAGTTTATTTGCTGGTTAAGATGTTGGACTGTAGGAAGAACGTAGCCACAGTATTTATGTTCTTGTTGATTTATACACATTTTGCTCATTGAGATACACTGATGTACAAAACTTCAGTCATTATAACCTGATTGGCTGGTGCTGTTCATAGTCCATCGATAAAAAGAATGAAAAAGAGAGCCAATTTTATTGTCCTGGCCAATTACATTGACTAACATATACATATACATCGATGTAATAAATTTAAAAGGGCAGTTCTCGTGGATGGCATGTATGATCAGATGTATCACACATTACCATTAATTTCTATAAGTTAGCACAACATAGTTATTGATATTGGATGCACCATTACCATGGATTAGCTTGAAATTGAGCAGGAATTAAGTAATCCACCTCAGAGTACATTGTGTCTGTGTTGATTTTGTCAAAGTTAAATAAGTCTACGCCTACAACCATATTAGTATAGAATGATAAATAACTTAACAGTAATAAAAGCAGATACGACATTCTCTATTTATCTGTATTTAACATCAGGTTTGATGTCTGCCATTTAATAAGACCATAATGAAATGTATTTAGATAAATGTGTTCCTGAAAAGTAGAAAACCGCAGGGTAAACGGCAAAAATGTCTGACGTAATGTTAAGTCTGCGTGCAACGGCTTAAATCTTGTCAAAGCACTCATACTGTCATTTGCAGCCCTACTAGTGGCATATTTAGAAATTTTCCAGCCACCAACCTCCATCCTGCTAAAGCTCCAGCCTGTGTGGAGGCTCTGGGGGCCAGGCTGCACTGAGCGAGGCTGAGTTACACTGGGTAGCTGGCTGGATTGATCTAGCTGCAGTAGTCAGGGGAATATAAAGCAGGACAGGGGCTTAAAGTCTGAGTCCCCCCAGGGAGGAGGCCTCGCTGTATGGGGAGTGGGGTATGAACTGAGCTGCCTCTCCTTCCATCCCTTCTTTC
>OMNV01002491.1:4359-17734 GCA_900303265.1 Brotula barbata
ACGAGCCTCTGGGAGCAGGTGGGCGGGGAACGCAGGCTTTGGAGGGAGGACTCTGTGTGCAAGCGTGTGTGTGCAAGCATGTGTATCTACATGAAGTGTGTCAGCAGGTTTCTAGAGGGGCTGGCCTGTCAGCAAACTCAAGGTCGACGTGGCACACGCACACACACACACACACACACAACTCTGCAAATCCACCCGCTGCTGATGCTCTGAAAGGGGCCACACTGTGACATGGTAATTCAGAGGTGTCTGAGGCGATGGATATCCCATTAATGAGACCAAAACAATGACCAGACTAATGAGCTTATAATGGGAATATTGAATGCATGGGAATGGGATTGGGGCTGGCGTGAGCCAAGAAGGGGGACTGCTGAACGAGAGCCAATGCACGAGGGCTCGGAGGCTAAAAGCTTGAGACGAATACAAACGGCGAGGGGCGTAGCAGGGGGCTGTAGGGGTAAAGCCGCGCGAAGGGGCGCACAGTCAGCCCGAATCAATACGCTCCAACCAACCAAGCTTGCCTCGTTGGGTTTGTGATCTACGAGAGCAGGCAGCTCGTCTGATCATAAATAAAACATGAAAATGCAACAAATTATCAGGCCAAATGGACAGAGATCTATTTGCGCTGTAATGCTGTATTTTTTATTTGTCGGATCGGTCTGCGGTGGGAGGGGCCGACTGTTACCCTGCATCCAATTTGTGTCAACCGAGCGCCGCGACGTGATTCGGATTCTGTTTGCGAGTTAATGAATTAATCAAAGGCTGTTTGGTTGGGTTGGGGTGGCGGTGAAGTGAACGGCAAACTGTGACGGGCTAATAGCTGGAAAAGGAATTACAGTCCAATTGCTCCGGCTTATTCTGGCCCTAATGCTGCCGAGCCCTTTTGCTGCGAGCCGGGCAGCCCCTCTGTGTGATTTGATTCCATTTGGAGAGCCTTATTTTCCTCTTGATCTCACACATTAAGGACCTTGCTATTCACCAGAGCAGGAAAAAAGGGGGAGGACAGGCAGAGCAATGAAACAGATTAGCACACAACTGTTAAGAGCGAGCAGGTCAGTGTTTTAAATCTCTGGCCCTGTCCTGTTAAATCTGCCGGCCTGTACTTCACAGACGTTGGTGGATCTAAAGGGGGCGAATAGCTCGGAGCAAGAAGGCTGAGAATTCAAACAAAAAAAAAAGGAAATTCTGGTCTACAAAAGACAAAGGGTGGCGCCCTGGCTGAAATGGGCCTTTAGTGGCCCAGTTAGATCGTCTTTAGTGGTTTGAAACAACAGAGCACTGTGGAAACTATCCTATTGTGACACCTTAAACACTTGAATAGCTGTCTAACAAAATACATTGCTCGAAAATGAGTCGATTTAACCCCTTAAACACTGGTAAAAGAAGTGGTTGAAGCAAACGGTTCAGCATTTAATTAGGATTTTGGCTAAATGTAATGATTGATAACTGAGCATACCACAAAGAAAATTTCACATGCAAATCTTGTGATTAATACAAACATTGGGATTAAAAAATACTAAAGTCCGATATAAGCCCTTACTTTAAGATATATCATTATTAATTTCCCATAAAAGTCCTCTCATTCTCTTCTCATACCTTTACAAAAATACACAATGAATCCTCATACATATACGGTGCAACGTTGGGTGTTTCACTAGAATTTAAAATGAAATTTGACTGAGCAGGATCCAATGGTGGTGACCTAAGATTTGCCCGAATCACAAGAAAGCCATGCTGGTTTTCATCTTAAACCTCATCCAATGTCGTCAGAATTAAGGTTAACCTTTAGCAGACAGATGAATCTGTGTCTGAGTGTGTGTGTGTGCATGTCCGATGCTGAGGTAAGGGATGGAACTTTACCAGCAGTGCTTGTCTGCCCAGAGCACAGCCAGCCAATTATCCCTCTTAATTATCTATTGACGAGATGGAATTGATGTTTTTGGAGCGCTGATTGGATAATCAGGAATGTTGGCCACAGTTATTCTCCTTGGCTGCTCTCACTCATCTGTCCAATCTGCTGTCCTTATTTCAGTAATCTGTCCACTTGTGCGACGTATTCCTGCTGACCAATAATTTATGATCACGGCGAGGGCCCTGGGAGATGTTTCATTTCGTGGATGGGTCCGGTCCAACAGCTTTTCCCACATTACGGAGCTTTTCTCAAAAGGGACCAATGTTTTCAGGAGCATGAATGGCGACCTTTTCCATTCTGCTCCCTTCATTAACCTCCACCTTTATCTGCCGACAGACCAATGAATGCTTCAGGGCTCCATTTCCAAAACACGAATGTGCAGAACAAAGGAACGTAGCCACATTAATTTCTGCCCCCTCTTTCTTTCCTTTCACATCAGCAGCCCATTTTCTTTAAGCCCTCTTGGTGAGCGAGTTGGCACAGGACCAGGCAGGCACCACGAACAGGAGAGCAGAAGAGTGGAGTGACACTGATTGTGCCTCCTCTAATTAAACCCTTCCTGACCCTGGTGTTGGGACATCATTAGTTCTCCCTCGTAATCATCACACAGCAGCAATTACATTCTGTTTGGCCCCATTTGCATTTCACAAGATTTCCCTAAACAATCAAAGACAGATTGGGAAGAGGGAAGATGCCACAAAAAGCATGAGTCTCCGACAACCAGCTCGGTTCAGTCTCACAACCAAGTACTGCAATAGAAAAATAACCGTTATATTTGAAACATGTTCAACTGTGCCCAGTCGTATGGGACAAATTCACCATACGGCTCAATGCTACCCTGAGCAAACTTGGGAACGATGTCGTGAGTGCACATTTAGATGCTAACAGCAACATTCAGCTCCTCTACGTGCATGTTTAACATTTATCTGTACTGCGATGAAGGAAATGAAATTATTTTCTTCAAAAGTTACATGTACATAACGTGATTGAAAATGGCGGAGGTGGAAATATGTTTACTCCGATGACATGATTATGCAATCATAAATTGATTTATTCAGGCGTGTAAATGTCAATGTTAATCCTTTTTCCTTGATTACGGTATGGAGTGCCGAGTGTATCATAATGTAATGTATATGTGATACATAATGTGACTGATTAAATATACGTTAAACTGATTATATACATATTAAATATACATGCAAACTATGCAGAGTGCTTGCACGCTGTCCGTGGTGCTGAACAAAAAGGCAAATGTATAAAAACGAATCAAGGGGGCCCATTTTAAATACAGATACAGCACGACAGTAAGAAATATCTCAGTATTAACCAAAACGCCTGGAATAACCTACATTAAGTCCGCAGATTTGAGGTTTGAATCGTGCGTACATTTGAATAATATGCAACAAGAAATGAATCAGGAATCCTTACAGTGTAGACCTCACAACACTATGAATCAATCATCCTCCAAATTCAACTTAAGCCATAAAACGCCACAAGTAACGCATACAGCCAAAAATGAGTCTCTAAATATTTGGAGGCTTGTGCATCACTAAATGTGGCCTTTCACTGCAGTCATTATACGGTTATAACACTGAGTCTTAGGAGTCCTGCAACAGACGTGCATTGATCACAGAGATGCGTGTCTCGTTTGGCTAACATCAACAGAGAGGGAAGCAGAAAGACAGACATGAAAAATAATCACTCTCCATTATACTCCGATGCAGCAACCGTAAGTCTCTCCACTTGCAGTAAGCACACTACACACACATAACGGTGGAAAATAGTGCTATCTATTGTATGTAAGTACATACTTCATGGAAAGAGCACAAGGGCAGATCCTCCATCTGTATTCTGGATGACAGCAGCGTTGTGCTGGGGTAGCATTTCTTTCCCCGAGACGCTGTCCACCAAGAGAGAGCCGTATGTCACGGGAATAAAGGAGGGCTCTTTGAAAGCTCATACGTATAGCTGGCGTTCCGACGAGCCGAAAGAGACGCTTTCCTACCAGCTCCTCGCACGCCTCTGCTGTTACTAAATCTGACAACAACAGCAGAGTAAGGTCACCGTGTTAAGAAGAGAATTATGCTGGCAAATACCCTAGGGGCCTCACGCTTTCTAGGCGAAAGACAATCGGACGTACGTTCTCATCTCCATATTGCAGTAAATAGAAATATTGTCATTGGAGTCCTATCAAATAAACAGAGTGAGCAGAAGTACAACAGAGGCAGTGCAGCAAACTGACGGAGCAACGAAAATCTTCACATTAGTGAACATGCAAGTGCTTTTATAACCTAAATGATTAGCATATGCACAATACACATGCTAATCAAGAACATCAAACCAGATCGTCAGGATGGATAGCTGAAAAATATTTCGCCTTTATTTCAGCAACAGCTGACATTATTAACTCGCTCTGTTTGTTGTTGGGTGTGTGTGTGTGTGTGTGTGTGTGTCTGTGTTAGCGGGTAGAAGTGTGTCAAAGGCCAAGGAACATTATCAGAGATTCTGAAGTGGATTCCAGCCATAAACTAAAAATTATTCTAATTTTAAAAATTATTTTTAGGCTGTTCATATTTCACGGTGGCAGAAACAAAAGGCAATGCTCTCAAACACTCACTACCGACCAGGACCTGGAATTCTACAATCTAGATCTGGTGATCAGAAATGCATTTTCGGGTTAAGCGTTAAGTATATTTATCCAAGCATGAGGTGACAGTAGGGCTACAAATATGCAACTACCACCATCGGACACCATATGATAAAGCTCCAACACCAACGAGCCCAGATCAGCATTCGTTATGTGGATGAGATTCAATCAGAAGTCATAACTACATGTACGACTGCCGTTTACTAAATAATCACGTTTCGAGTTGTAACAAAGTAAGATCCACATCCACACATTTACAGATTGGGCCTAAGTCATTTACAGCAGATACATATATACAGGCTTTCTGTGCAATACAAAACACGCATTTTCACTTGTGGCTACAAACAAATCTTTATTCCCAGAGAGCAAACAAGAGAAAAGTAGCTTTGAATCCATCTTAAGCAGGCCAGATTCTGTTTATTTACACAACTGACAGGAAGCCAGGTTTGCTTCGTTTACATTTGGACTGCAGTGCGTTTTAGCATCTGAAGGGAAGGACTCACACAGCTCGACGCGATCATCAGACACTTGACAGTCATTAAGAGATGATGAATTTCTACATTTTGGGGTGACGTTTGGACTCACGCATGTTAAGAATTCCAGATTATGACTTCATGATCATGAATTTACAGCAAAGGGATATTGTATTGTGTTGGTGTATCTAATAAAGTGGCAAGAAACTGATATAAGCGTGAATAGTGCATCCTCACCAAGTAGCAGAATAAGTGCATATGAAATAAAACAAAATAAAATGAAAATAAAAGTCAATCTAAGCCACAAAGGCTCTCAGTGATGCAGTCAGATGTAAATGGAAATGCAGGATAGATGACAATGGGCAGAGATTCAAAAGGAATCTGTTCAGTATGCTAAATATAAAACCATATAAACAAACCAATGCTGAAACGTTAAATTAGAAAAAAAAACTGCCAAACATTAAAAAAGAGAAATTAACTCATTCACGTTTTCTCCTTTCTCCAGTTTTGTGAATATGACGATGAATTCTACCTTATTTCCACTTGAATGGCCTACAATGAGGTATACAATGAAACAAGCCTCCTTTTGAAACGGCAATTACTTTCTGAGGAAATGATTCATGTTACAGAACGACGTGATAAGAAGCGCTAACAGGTTATTACAGCATGTAGTGTTCATCGGGGCTAAAAACTTATACCATCAGGGGAGAACAAAGTGCATTCTGGAGGCAGAATTCACATTAAGGCAATTTAAAATATTCCAGACTGCCTAATTTAGGGGTCGGACTTCTGTGTAACTTAATTCGACAAGATTAATTATACAATTAAATCCAAACTCTTCTCAATTATGTGGAGAAATACTGCCTGCCTGCTCAGACCGACCCCTCACCTTTGCTGAGGCAAGGTACCTGATAAGCATAATTTCAACAGGAGCAGAAGAAATTGCCGCCTATTTTGTTGCTGTGCTCGACTCAGCACATTATTGTTCTTAATTGCTGGCAGACTTCCTAACTCTGCCCTTGACACGGAAACGGCAAAACGTTATGCCACTCACTCACACGGTACTAAATGTACAAGTGCTCTTTTGTGATTGACAGGGCAATCAATTGAAACAAAAAACTTAATTGTGTGTCAATTGATTCCATAATTACAATTGGCAGGCTTGCCTCTTGGGTTCTATTGATGCATCATCTGTGATGAGGGAGTAGCGAGTGACACAAATGGTGTTCGTGTAGCAGTCGTCTGTGTGTGAACCGTTGAATTTCTTGGATTTCTTGGATTTCTGGACGCTACATCAGGGTTAATTTATGCTAGGATTCTGTCTGTATCTAATGGCCTCACAGACCATCGCCGTCTTCAGCGCTGCCTCCGTTTTTGCCTCTTTCTCAACAGGTACATTACTGCAGTCTCCTCCACCGTCGCCATGTTTGTTTTTGTCAGAAAGTTTTGACTCTGAACTGCCCTCTAGTGGAAAGTAAAGTCTGTAGGACCTTCCAGCCCTATTCTATATCCAACAAAGACCTCTACAAGAGGACAGGTTGTCACAGCATCATCCAAGGGGCCTCCTCTGTGCGTCCGATATCATCTGGCAGACTGCCAAAGGTTGCATTGAGATGGACGATGCCAACGTTACAAGACCACAAAGACCACATGGCGTAGGACAGTGGAAGATGAGCTCAGGGAGATGAGTCTCACCTGGGTTGAAGCGGATAACGGAGATCTACTGTATATTTATGAGGATGGATTATTTCACACTGACACACAGTTTGGTGAGACAGTTTGAGGGCAGAGGCAGACCAGCTTATGTTCTCTCATGGTTATGCATTATTTTAATGCTCTTTCACAGATTATGATACCATTTACAGCTACATTAAGGACCACGGACAACCCTAATGTAATACATTTGCCAACCCCCACTTTTCATATTTATGTTGGTGCTAAGAGCAGACCTGGCAGAATCTTTCTGAGACCAGGGAGCACAGGTGGGCTCATCCTCCTCTGACATACAACCATTATCAACAGAGTTCTTAGAGCGGAGGAGGAAAACCCACCAGGGATGGCTGTAAAACCTCTTTCAAAGACCTTCGGAATCCTACTTTCTACCCTTGCTCTTGCTCACTCAATCCCTTCATGTCATTCTTTTTACTCACCTCTCTTTCCGCTTCCTTCAGAGAAGGGGGAAAATGAGAAGAAATTGTCTACTTGACCTTAATCTGCCCAGCAGTGAGTAGCAGAGAGATGACATGCAACCCCAGAGGTAAAGGGCAATTGTTTCCTTTTTTCCCTCTTCTGAGAGCCAATTTACACCCCCCCAGGGACTTTTTCCTAGAACTATTTCAGGTTCTACCTCATTGTTTTTGAGTCGTCACCTGGAGGGATCTGAAACAGTAAAGCATAGTTTATTTAGTACCAATAATCCCCAAACACATTAAACATGACATTAATCATATATGGAACACCGTATGCTTCAGATGTAAGATGAGATTAAGATAAGATAAGATCCCACACCAAGGGACATTCACATCTTACAGCAGCTCAAAAGGTACAGCTAGAAAAGGAGTGAGTGATGAATATCAATACAAACTATACTATAAACTATATAATTAATATAGATACATATGTAAATATTAAATAAAGTATACACACATATGTACTGTGTATTCTCTCTGTGGCCCTGATGTTACTTTTTCAACCTAAAAGGTTCTGGTTCTGGAACCACTTCTGTATGGTATCTGTGCTAACTGTGCTATGTAGGCAACCGGCCTCCATTTCTACTGATTTGTCTTGGCACGATTGCAGGGGTACAAAAATACCTAGCCTGGAACTGATTTTAAGGCTCCAATTCCATTTATTTTTTGCCACAATGCTCCAAATGGCACCAAATTATCTATTGCACACCAGAATTAGAACCGGTTCCGTTTCGGTTGAAGCAAGGTATCTAGGAAATTAATATGAAATGGTATTAGGAGCAATGGCCTAGAGACTGAATATCTACTATCAGCATAAAACCAACACATTTCAGACCGTCTGGATGGACCATTCATTATGTCTGGGCAATAAAAACTCACATCTCTATTTACACACACTCTTTTTTGAGCTGTTGTCATACCCAAAGTCAGTCTATGCCGATAACTATTACAATTTCAAGCATCTCAAACAGCCGGTGCCCCGAGCAATCAATAACATAACTCACGATAGCGGAATCATTGAACTGTATCCCTCAAGGACTCAAACTAAAGTCAAAGTAAAAGAGAGGACTTGCAAAGCTTTCTTAAAAAAATATAATAATAATCACATTACTCGGGCTATGCTGCACCAGCACCGCAGAAAGTGCATCCATCTCCTGAGCTACAAACAAAACATTTGTTAGGACTAAAATATTTAAATCAGTTTGTCAAGGGACAAAACCACAGCTCAGATTTTCTAATACAGCCACAAAAGCTCTGACAGATTTGCCAAGCGCCCCTATAGACGAGTGAAGAAGTGATGCATATTTAACGACGTATAAAGGCAGAAAAATTAACCACGAGACAAGTCTTGCCGAGCCAACGCAGGGCATGAATTAATAATTCCGAGTGAAGTTATTAAGTTATTTGTTAACAGTAAATATTCTGTATGTGTCCCTGAGAGCATGACTTTTTAATAATTCGGAATTTTTAAACTTTAATGCTGAGCTCCGTTCTAGAAACAATGGCGCTTAGCTGTAATTGATTCCTCCGGCATGGAGTAATTATAATGGCTGTGTCTAAGTGAAGCCTGATCCACTTAGCCCTGGGTGATAGGAGAGAGAGAGAGAGAGTGAGAGGAAGGTGAGAAGGAGAGATTCAGGGGTGAGGAGGATAGACAGCACAGAGTTGCTGGCTTGGATATACTCTATCTCTTGACAGGCAGCCTGAAGTGGAGTCAGCAGACAATACACCGGTGGGAATAACTTCCAACCCTGAGCTATCCATCTCACAATCCTCACATTTTAGGCACTGGAATAGTTCTTACATCCGCCAGCTGTGTTTTTCATCAGATGGTATGGAACTGTTATATATTTCTCCCTATAACTGTTACCTCCGCCACAAAGGTAACGTGTTTGTTTGTCTGCTAACAAGATAACACGGGAGGTTATTGGTGGAGTTTGTGTGTCTGCTAGGAAGATAAGACAAGGATCAGAATATTATCATAGATTCTGAGGCTGATAATAATTTTACTGCTATTCAAATTTTATAATATTATTTTCAGACCACTGACAACCATTCAGATTGCTCATCCTGGGTTGACATTCGGTTACCACTAGATGGTAGCAGAGGCTTCATCAGGAAAATACACAGACAGTGACATTGAGGGCTATTTTATACTGTACATCCTAACAACTTTGTGATCACATGATGCTAGTAACCTATATTGCAGGAAATACATCTATAGCAGGAAATTAGGAACGAGGAAATAATAAGACAAAAATATTTTAAGAGCTAATGAGCTACACAGCAATGGACACAATACAGTAAGAGTTTGGTACAAGAAGGATGAGCATTCAACTTTAGAAAAAATGAACTAACTGAATGAAAGAAGCCAAAGATGTGGTAATATTGTAAACCACAAGGGGGAGACAAAGCAACGTGGTCTTGCGGCACTGGAATAGAGGGATGGTTTTATAGCGAAATACTCATTTAGGCTACGGGGTGAGACAGTTTAAAGGGTGTGTATCGGAAAGTAATCAGAAATTAATTATCCAGGCATAGCCAGGAGCCTAGTGTGGTTACAAATATGCAGCTATCACTGTCATCTGGTTGAGATCTTGCTGATTTCGTTTTTCAGAAGACATCTTCAATGACAGTTTGATCCAGAACAGTTCCGATTTTCTCTCATCCATCAAGATCCCTGGAATGTATGTTTTCTCAACAGAGACATCAATGCTCTCCTGTTGCTCACATCTCGGACTCGCTTGCTGGCCCAGCCCCTGAAAGTGACTTGTTGCTAGCATGTCTCTATGCCAACGGCTGCAGACAGTCAGTCTCAGCAGGGTAGTATTTAATCCATCAGGGTTCAGTGTTAATTACTCACACAACCACAGGGCTCAGGAGTGAGGCTGAGTTGAAGTATCTTGACACTGCTCTTTAAGGGAAATGAACCTACATTTATGGACAGATTCTTTGTCTCGGCCCCATTACCGCGGCACAGCAAAAATTACAGTGATATGCAGGAAGTGAAGCGGCCTAAATACACGGCGTGCTTCTGTACTGACAAATACTGCCTTATGTGAATACACCCTGTAAAGTACAGGGCAGAGCAGTAGGGCCGGGGGAAAAACAAATACACACGGCAAATTCCCTTCCAGGTAAAGGTGCACGCTGATCCGCGACTGATGGGGTTTCCCACAGGTCAACGACACACACCACATCACCGAGACCGCCGGGAGAGAAATGCCAATTGTCTCATGGGTAAAGTCTCTATAGCCCAGACACACACACACACAGACACAGACGGAGGGTCCTGCCTAGAGTGGCATATCAGGCCCTGGTCACAGCTGCTCTCCCCCGCCTCAGGAGGAATTGCTTCCATTTGGCCTGTCAGTTTGGCCGGGGCCACTGTGGCTTTTCTCATTTGTCAGAGAACAGGGGCGATCCTCTAGCTCTCACGGCTAATCTGCGCCCGCCGGCTAGAGGAGACAACACACACATACACACTCACACACACACACATACACACACACAGCATCTCTCCTCTCTCATCTGACTGATGTAGCTGTTGGTTCACATGGTTGTTTGTACTCTTTCCATTCAATTGGGAAAACTGTAGCAATGAAGAGGAGACAAATGGCATCAAGGTCAAGGATACTGTCCCTCATGGAGCTCCAATTGTGATACAATATACATTACATTGAGTTTCATTGAGTTTGTCATTTTCTGTAATTTTTCAAAAACTAGAGCAGAGAAACTAGAGGACAAAACAAAACAGGCCGACCAACCCCACACTGGTCCTCTAATAGGTGAGATGTTGTGCAGGTTGGGATCTGGTGGATCAGACACGAGCCACATATATAGAATCATAGTGAAGTACCAAACAAGTAACTGCCGCGTTAATGTCACCGCCATAGAGTTGATTCAGTCAGGTGAAAACATGTTCAAACATTATGGATCTACGGTAGATCCAGAGGGAGATCGAGTCCATAATACAGGATTGATCTGCATGTCATAGGCCAAGTCGGTAGTCAAATGCAATTTCATTCTGTAATATCCACTACACCAAAGCACATATTCTGAGTAATGAAAAAAATGATTACTTCTGTCCAGATCAATCCACTGGATGAAATCCTGAATATGTGCCAACCATTATTGAACAAAGGTTTTGTCTGAAAGCTTTAATTGTGGACCAGGCAGACCAAGGCTTGAATCCTCACCAAATCACAAATCAGTCCGGACTCTGAACCAGCGCAGGAAGTGGAGTTTGGGAGATAATTTCTTGTGTGTTTTGTTAGTAAAAGTGAAAGTATGGAAATATTTATCAGCTTGTTTTAGTATGGTTTTAGTTCTTGTCCAATCAGAAGAGACTTAGCCTAACGCTGAGTTCGAGTGTTTTTGAAACTTAGGAGATACCAATTTTGCAATTTAGAAATTGCAATATTTAGTTGCCTTACTCCCATAAGATACCAGGCTGTCTTGTTGAATGTGTGCAAGTTTTAATAAAATTAATGAATCAACACAGACTGGCTGAAGCATCCATCCACCCATGCAAATCATCTTAAAACTGTGGGGAAAATATCAATCTTCTTGTTCCTAAAACAAACTTGTAATTGTACAAGGACCTGCGTGTTATCGCCCTTTGAAGAAGACAAACTATTGCTCAAACTGCGACACCAACACGAGTCTCTGTCTGTCCATTCGCCTCCCTGCATGATTGCTCAGTTATCATTTGATTAGAGGAAGAAAGGATCAGGGTCTCACAGCGTCCAAACGATCATGAAATTGCCCATATTCATGAACAGATACACAGAAATCCTTAAGATCAACTTTGCCCGGCTTGATTTTATTACAGTACATTGTGAAGTAATTATACCATAACAGCCGAGCAATACTGGCTCGTAACATTTACAGCAGTGAGGGAATGGAGCAGTCCAATTAAAGAGCTGTCACACACAGCTTGGAGGGAAACGCGGCCAACGTGCTGTGCCAGGACCGATCCTATCATCAGAGGCTGCCATCGCTTTGAGGTACAAACACTTTCAACTCTTTCTCTCAGACGCTGCAGTCAACAGGTGATGGTTCTACTTGATTACAGATGTCTGTCGGCCTCACATCTGCAGTATCAATATGTGAGATTTAAAAGGAGAATCTTATTCCTGGGATCAAAGGCAGATCAAAATTGGTTTGTGGTGTCGCTTCTTAAGCTTAAAACAACCAAGTCGAGACTTTCCTGATAATAATATAGAGACAAATGTCAGAACGGCTCCACGGGGGAATTGGAGACATGGCACTGTTGCTCCAACTCAAGTTCGGCTTCACTTATACGCGTAGTTTATGATGGAGCTGTGTCTTCTGTTTGGAGCAAATCTGACTTTTAACTTGTACAATTGGTTGTATAAATATTTGCTTGAAGTCCCCATAAATCAAGACAAAATATGTCATAACTATTTTCCCATTTCAATTCAACAATGAGTCATTAGATGGGATGAAAAAAGGAAAAGAGAGAAAAAGCACAGTTTGTCAAAATATAAAATTAGGGTCACTGATCTTAGTGTTGTGTTCTCGCTTCGACAGATAAACATTTAAGACATCAAACATGGCAAAGAAAAGGGAAAATAATGAAGGCAGTAAGGTATTTTAGGGCGTTGGATGATAGTTTCACTATTACAAAAGATATGACTACCTATTAGAGCCTTAAATGTTATTTTGAAGATGACAAGATATAAACATTTGTTTTACATACAGATATAAACTATTTACTGCATAAGGGTGTGCAAATACTAAATTCATGGTAATTGTAAGCAAACAAATTTTTGGTGACAAAAAGTATATTACATCTGTATTTATTGATCTTATTGATATTCACGGACTTTCATTTTTTTTTTTTTGCATTGACTTACCGATGTGTAGTTGATGATATTTGGTGGGGTGGCACTTTGACACAGCAGACCTCATCATCTAAAGGAGCAGAGTATATTTTTAATGTCTCCAATAATAATATCATCATCATCATAACAATCATGATAACTGTATGAAATAACAGTATTATTATTCTAACTGTTGTTATTATTGTGCATGGGATCGATAAAGTTTATCTTATTATTAGAACTTTATGCTATTTTGCTAACTTTTGTAAGTATATTTGTAAGATGGCCTGTATTCCTAAACCCTA
>OMNV01002492.1:2821-21272 GCA_900303265.1 Brotula barbata
CGGGGAGGGGGGTGAGGGAGAGAAACAGCGCCACAGAAAGAGTGACAGAGAGGAACAGAGAGAGAGAGAGAGTGAGAGAGACTGAGAGAGTTAAGAGGCACAAACACACACAAACCCAAACTGTGTGACACGGCAGAGGATCCTGGCAATGAGCTAAAAGTGGGTACAGACGAATAACGAAGGGAACGCTGCCGTTTGGAGACTGTAGAGGCTGAAGAAGCGTTCAGTTGGAATCTATTTTCTTCGGTGCTGATGTTTAAGTGGATATTGAATGCACCCAATTTAGAATCAGCAGTGTATTAAAGTAGAGTACAAACTGTTCATAGCACCAATGAGTTCTCACAACTACGACTATCACACTGCTGCACCAGCGACCAAAAATGGTATCAGATCGTATTTGCGTCTGTAAGGACATGAAAAAATGTAGGGCTGGGACACTATGGCCAAAATATAGCCAATATCTTTAACAATACTGCGGACATTGACAGTATTTCTTTCCCAACACACAATACACAAAATACATCAAAAATTGTATATTAAATTTAAGAACTGTTATTTGGAACCACGAGCCATTAGAAACATTACGATTTAAACTGTACAATAAAAAGTAATGTAACAGTAACAGTAATGTTGCTATACTAAATATCAAAGCAAAGTCTTTTCAAGTTAAAAGAAATCAAAGTGCAAACTGTATAATGTAAACATATGCTTTGGGAGGTTTGAATTGTGAATTGAATAAAGTATTGACAGAATACAGTTTGAGGAAAGTATTGCAAAAAGGCAAACCTTCACATGAATCAATAACCCGAATTTTCCATGGGTTTTTTGTTGTTATAAGACTCATTCCACTCATTTTTTTTAAGTTTTCTCTCTCTCATCTCTGTATTGATTTTTTCCTAAATTCTATCTGAGCTGACATTCCTAGTAAAATGAAGCAGTCAGTCCTGTGTCACATGACAACATGGTGGACCTTTAGTGACAGATAAAGAAAAGTTGGGAAACTGAGGCTGATTTGATGTGAAGCAGGAGGAAACTTTACTAGGCTGACCGAAAAGCGTTTGATCAGGTAGAGAGGAATATAGCCAATCATAAATTCATTAGACATTAATCGACTGACAGTGATGGGCTCCTTAAGAGTTTTAACGTTGCCAGAATGACCTAAAATCTCACAGTTTTATCTATCGTATTTCCAGGAAACATTAAGTTTGAATCCATCTTGATCAAATAGGAAACTCGTTTCCTCAGTAAGTTCACAGCTGTCTTCCTCACATGAAGTGAGAAACATAGACAGACCAGAAGCTGAAGGAGTTGGAGGCTGAAAAGCTGCACGGAGTGGCTCCATTACATTATATTGCCATTTACATTCATGCATTTGTCAGACGATTTCATTCAAAGCAACTTACAAGTGAGAAATAATACAATCACATCACTAAATTAAGGAGATTTAACACAGAGTGCAAAGCAGTTGAGTCATTATTCACCAAGCTATCCACACGGCTCCAGATGAATAAGTGTGCAAATCTCACTGTTTGCTTTTTTTTGTTTTTTTTTTAGTGACTAGAAGTTGAAGTCACTACTCGATTTTAGTTTTTATGTGCTTTATAAAAAAGTCTGTTGTGCCTTAACTCCCTGGTGTGTGCGACTACAAAGCAAAGTTGAGGCTGCCAGATGTCCTGCCATCGTTAAAATCCAGCAGCACAGAAGATGCTCTCGTTCCCACGTCTTACTTCAAAGATGAAGTCATGGATGAACGCTGATTTATTTACAAGAACTCAGTCATGGCGCTACAGAGTTGATACCAAACCATAACTCACTCTCTCTTGTGCTGAGTGAATAACCAGTAGATGCACAGATAAAAGGAAACTCTGCCCCCTGTTGTTGTTGGTTAATATTACAGTGTACAGCAAGCACACAGAGCTCCTTTCTGAAACCCATGGAGTTCTGGTATGGACAGAAAGCTCTACTCTACCAGTCAAAACAAACTTTAACTGGGGCACCTCAGCTCTTGGCGTAAGCAGCTGAGGAAATGAGCGGTGGATGCCGCGTGTGGGCCCCGCTGGTAAACAAGACATCATGCACATTGACACAACTGACCGAAGACTCCCTTTCTAACTCCATCACTGCTATGTCTCCTTCCCTTGTTTGTTCTCTCCCTATCCTACTTTTTATCCACCTTTGCTCTCCCACTCTGTCCTTTCAACCCCCACCTCCATGCAGCACCTCCATATAGCAGCAGCAACAGCCTGGAATGTGGGTCAGGGGCTTGAAAAACACACACACGCACAGCATCCTAGCTATCATCTCCAGTCGTCATCTAAGCATGCAGGTGATAATCAATATTTAGGTAGTGTTTTCAGCAAGGATGAGTTAGGGGTAGCCAGGCGCCAGGTAGACCGCATACTACATCCTACTGCAGCAGAGATTCAATTCCAACCTGTGACCTTACTGCATGTCATCCCCTCTCCCTGACCTGTGCTTCCTGTTTGTCTCCCTAATGTACCTAGAGTAATAAAAAGCAAAAAAGTTGCCAATCTGCTGTTCAAGAGTAGGAAAAAAAAGGAGAGACGAACCATGAAAACACTACGGCAGCCTGAGAACAACAACATGAGTGAAGATCAGCTAAGAGAGTGCACACAAAGAAGTGATAATAAGAGCAAAGCAAGACCGAGAGCCTCAGAAGTGTGACATGAACAAGTAAAACTTAAAAAAAAACGCAACACAGAGGAATAAAAATGGGTTTTTAAACAAGAATAAACAGAGCTGAAGGAACAGGAAGACATCAGGACATTCCACTTCTCTAAAGTGTGGGAGTATGGACAGTTTTTATCCAAATGAGACAAACTTAATGGAGGTAAAGGTGGAGTCTGGAATCCAAAGTTTTTGTTGCCATGTGACAATGAGTTATCAAAAATAGCCTGTTTTACACACTGGACCTCCACACTTAAAGTCAGCAAGTCATCACATTGGAATGGGGGGGTGACTTGAGGATCTGAGCAACTGGAGGATGGAATGAGGGGGATGGAGATCCAAAAAAAACACAAACTGAATATAACAGATTAAGTCATCCGAAACTCAAAGAAATTCCATTACTATTTCTGACATTCATTTGCGAAAAAAATATCCAGAAACCTTTTCTCACCTCAAGTGACTAGGTATCTACAAAAGAGGAAACAACAACAAAAAAACATTTCAACACGAACTATTGCCCTCTGTTTTTTTTCTCTCTCCATATACAGGTGTCGGGAAACATCAAGTTTCTAATCACATACAAAGTCTATCAGATCATTACAGGACCACACAGTAACAAACGGTGCCTGATCGAACACAAAGCTTTGAAGGAGGAGGAAACACTCCCCCAGAGAGAGGGAGAGGGAGGGGGGCGAGGGGGGTTGAGAGAGAGAAAGAGAAAGAGAGAGAGCTAAATACTATAATTCTCTGCGGCAGTAAAGAATTATTGAAATATTCAGACATTTACTGATGACTGATTATATGTATATATACATAGGGAGATACAGATATACTGCAAATATACGGCACACACTGTACAATACTGTTAAGGGATAGAATACCGAGCGCGTGAGGACGGAAGGGTTAACAAAACATCGTTGATTGTGTGTTGGTTGATCTTTAAGATGTACAAACTGATTAATTTATATCACACACCGACCTTCAATTTAAAGACTGATCGTCTCATTTTGCGCCTTTGCGTCTCCTGAGCGCACAAATCCATAACGCAAAAGCTGAGCTCACAGAAAGCCGCACGTCAACACAGACTCCATCCAGAGTCATTCTACCGAGCAGGAAAGATGCGTACTCCAAAACAAACTTCTCCCAATCACACGCTCTTACCTTTCCACCCTTTGAACATCTTCGGTACGCGTTTGTCGCCCCTGCGGTTTGGTTCATGGCGAAAACTTCTGTCAAAAAACAAGAGACAAAAACACTCAGATTCTCCCGCAGAATCAACGTTGAGATGAGATTAAAGGGAATAAATCCTCTAGGGTAGATCATTAGTGGAGGTGAATGCGTAGGATGGGGTTTGATTACCTTTGCGCGCCGGATTTGTCGCTCCTGCCGCTCCACTTCGCGGTGTTGGACAGTCGAATGCGCGTCTGATTGCCTGAGGTCTCACTGCGACCGTCGCTCAAATCCACGGACAACTTTTCCACAAAGCGGCCGATCAAACGGCGTCAAATCCACGCACTCCGTCCTGCCGAGTCCTGCGTCCAGAAATCCGCCACATTCACGTCGATCCAACAACCCGAACAAACACAAACACACGCTGACAGGGTTGTGCGTTTGACGGCTCCAATTGCGCATGCGCAGTATCTTGGCTTGATGGCTTGATTACAGGCGTAGAAAAAGAAATCTGGACACAAACAAGAGAGAAAGGTGCATATTTTTAAACATCTAATCAACTCAATGATGTATTTAACGTTACCTAACGTTTACTAACTCATTAATTAATAGATAAGTTCTCTGAGGAAATTTGAGTTAATGTAGACTAATTCATGAAGAGTCTTAGCATGTAATCGTATAAAATGAAGACTGGAAATTTATAACTAAATTTTAAGAAAATTACAAAGTAAAATCAAAATAAAATAAAATGTGCATGGGGAGAAAGAAAAATATTTAAAGATTAAATCATTTTATTAATATTCAATATTTCAATATTCAAGGGTTTCACTGGCTACAAAAATCAAGGAATTAAAAATTATGAAGGGACAAACCTAAAATTTAAGTTTTAAAATTTTAACTTTAATTCTAATATATTTCTTATTTCTAAATAAAACTTAGAAAAATATTTTTATTTATTTAATACTATCTATTTTACTACATATGCTGTCATTTACTAGAATTGAAAAATGAAAATTCAACATTTCTTTAACTATGTATTAAAAATATTTCTAAAAAAAGCAAAACAAACATGAGGACAGTTATGTAAAATCATCCATCTGTCCATCTCCCTGTTCACATGCATGGCTGAAATGTTTGGATTCTCACAAGCCAAAAGTTGATTTTATTTATAGGAATGAAGTTCTGTAGTGCCCAATTCAGCAAAAAGTGAAACGTTGAAACTCCAGAATAAAAGAGCCATCATCTGTTCACAGCGTATGGCTCCATCACGCTGTAATATCTCTGTACTTTGTCGTTTCCTCATCAGACAAAGAGCTGCACTGCTGTGGACTGATTTGCTCCCTGCAGACAACACAGAGTGACCTTCATCAAATCCACCTGAAATGACCGTTTAATTATTAGTGACAGTTACAATCATTATCTCACCGTGAGGCAGAGAGCCTGTTTAGTTTCAATTACAGCAGAATAAACGAACGTTAAACGATGACCATCCACTGGAGTGTGGACAAATATGTGTGGAAAAATAAGTTCCATGGACGGAAGTACAAATCCTTTATCAAATAATAATAGTTCCATAGTTTGGCAGCCACGGCCATAATCAATGAATGTTTGAAAGACCAAGAATCTGAGTATATGGGCAATGTTTTACAAGTACAAGGACCCAGGCCGATGACTATTTTGGAGTGAAATATAAAAGATAACCAAAGTTAGATTATCCGTTTAAAGCAACACTCTTTTTATGGTTGCGTTCTGTAGATATTTCTGCTTCTCTGCTATATATCTTTGAATGGACATGAATGGATCCACGGATACCCAAAGAGAACTGCGATATGCTACAATAATATCATCTTGTAAAATCTATTTTCTTTGGCTGCAGCTGTTTTGCTTTTTATTGGTCTTGCTACGAGTAAGACGAGTAAGAATTGGATTATTGACATCGACAACTTGAATGGGATATTTTACCAATCAAAATTGAATTTCGTCTGTGATACAGTTCTTTCTAGCAAAAATGTAATTATTGGTATCAGCACTGGTAAAAATTAAATTTTGACGTTATCAGGCTGGACCATTAAAAGATAAAATGGTTCACCATATTTGTCTCCTATGTCTCCCGGCATGTTCTCCACAACATTTTCTGTAACTTCGCATTAAGAAGGCAGGAGGAAGTTACCGTAGGATCCGTGGAAGCATTCACGGTCACATGGTGTGATCAGGTTTGTCTAAGATGACCTGTGGTGCGTCTTGGAGGGAGGCACAGCATCAGATTAACTTCACGGCACGCCGTCCCCTCAGGGCTCAGGAGACAAACTAACACGTTAAACAAATGGTGTGTGAATTAAAGGCTTCGACTTCGAGCAGCAGCATTTGGATGTGTTTAACTGCGCCTTTCTGCTCCATTTGGCTCAACTGCTGACTTACAGTAGTTTGGCTGCGTGGTATTTCTATTCCCACAGTGAATGGGAGCCTCCATTACGGTCTTATTGATTGTTGAGCTCATGATGCCATCGTGTGTGCACATTCCACAGTGAAATCAGCAGGCGGTGCATAAAACTATTTCACATCAAAGGCATGCGTTGGCACCTACGCCTGTCGGATCTCAGCCTGTGAGGAGAATAAAAGAGATTTACTGCACACTTATGTATTCAGCTCAGGGTGGGGCCGCAGACAAATGGAGAAAGATTTATTTGCTCTAGATAGGAGACAAAATTTATCTTATACTTACTTGTACTTTTCATTGAATTGCCTTTTAATTTGGCACCTAAAAGCTGCACATCAAACCATCTTTATATAGGATGATGAATTTCATCTTAAGAAAAGTGTGCCAAAACTAAATGTAAGGTTGTTCATCTCTGACTTAGTGATCAAGTGTGGAAAAAAATTCTAAATAAATCTCATTTTGAAAATTTTTCCTTTTCTAGGAATTTCCACTATTTTTAGTCTTTTGTTATTTTGCTATATTTTCACAAAATCATGGAGAGTGGATCTGCTTAATTACGATATATAATACATTTGGTGTGCTGATGCTAGTTTGACTCCATCGACAACCCAAGATTTCCACGCATTAAGTCACGCACAACATGTTTGAATATACGTTGGTCCTCCACCTTTACTCCGCTTATTAAAGTCCTTTTGATTTGTTTGGGCACCACATGTGGAATGACGGTAACCATGTTGCCAAACTAAATCATGTCTGTAGCAGCTTATTGCAACGCTACCAACACGGGAGAACGTTCCAGGCTTCACAGATTTGGTAAAAATGGATAACTGCAGGAAAAAGTAGATTTCTTTACTTATTGTAGTTTAAAAAAAACATTGTAGTTTTTTTACAACAATGGATTAAATCACAGCCACAGCAATAAGAGCAAAAACAATCGTTATTTTCAGGGACAAATGAACACATTTTCCCTCAGTCGAAACCTTTTCCCAGCTGTTTCGCAATAAATCCATGAAGCAATTTGGCTTGAGTGACCAAGGCACAATCGGCATCAAAAAAGATCTTGATGAATAAATATTTATTTGACCAAGGCTTTCGATGTCAGGGGGCAAAACTGAGAAAACCGGATGGTGATTTGCTAACCTTTTGGTTTTCCGGCTGTGCTTCTCACTCCTCTTAACGCTGCTGTAAGCAGATAATGGACTTATGCATAATAATGCTCGGAGGGGATAATCTCATTTTGGATGCTGCACCTTCTCCCTGATAGCATCCTGATGTTATTAAAGACACTTTTCTGGGTTTCTAAACTTTGAGCCAAGATCGACACGGACACTCCAGAAGAGGAGGACAAATGGGTTTGATTTGATTGGTTTAGACGTCTGGAGGTGGTGTTTCACACAGACATACTGATATCTACAGATTATGGAGGAGAGCCTCTAGGATTTGACTTCAGATCAATGTTTTTCAACCTTAAGTTTGGCTTTAAACCTCAAATAGCACTGGGTAAAAAGTTCACTATATTCATTTAACTTTGAATACTTATTTAATATTTTTTGCATATTTTTTGTGAATCAAAAACTACAAACCTATTTCATGGGTTCTGGGTGGATGAAAAATATATAATAACATATATATCTAAAAAAGTACAGTATAATCAAATACTTCCTCCCGCTGCTTTGGGACCTTATTGCTCAATAACACATTCTGAAGAAGCAGAAAAGAAGACTGAAGCAATAAGTTACAAAACGATAAATTTAAGACATGGGGGCTTTGGAAAATAAATTGAACAATATAGCCAAATTCTGACTTAACTTTGGGAATACACCCTATATAAAGGACAGTGGATTTATTTTTATGTTGCTATCTTGCTTAAGAACAGTAAAATAAAATATTAGGTTCAGATAAAGATTCTCTGCCAAATACCACATGTCTATATGAAGTATGAAGTTAGAAATATTGGAGACTTTTTGGTTATGTTAAGTTAGACATATACGGCAGATACATACAGATACTGAGATAAGGGATGAGATGAACTAATGATCCACACCACCACACAAATTGTGTGGTGATGATGAAACACTCTAATTGCAGATGGAAGAAAGGACATAAAACAGTCATGAGCAGATTCTTACTCCACCGGCCCCACAAACACACACACACACACACACACACACACACGCGGATGATTATTTTGCCCTTTCCCATATTTGCACTGATCCAGCACGCAACCTCCTGAAGCCTTATCAGTGCGAGACAAGCTAAGGCTTTCATTAATGCAGTGTGTCTGTCACACTGTTTGTGTCGCATAATGCAGAGAAAACAAATCTGACCTAAGAAACAGGCTGATAAAATGTAGATGGAAATTATGCAAAATGGAATTGATTAAATCTCAGTGAAAGTTGCCTGCATGTCTGCGTACGTGCACGTTAACACACACACACACACACACACACAGAGTTTACTATAGTGGAAGAAAAACAGGAGTCAATGGAGAACGAAACATGAAATGGGTAAATAAATAAATAACTGTCAGAGAAAAATATGTTGACAGAAAAAAATACAGCATGACCAATAAATTATAGAAGTTGCAAAATAAGTCAAGCGTGGAGAGCCAGACAGAAGAAAGTACAACATGGTAGATATCTAAACATATATATAAAAAAGTAAAAATTTTGAGATAATATTGTGTCGACAGTCAGAAAGAAAAAATACAGTAAATGACAAATAAATAGCTTCTTTCCAATCCTTCATGTACAGTACGTTCAGGCTTGTCTAATTTTAGTTGTCTCTTAGACCATCTTTGTCACATTTTCAGCTTGATCACCCCACGTCCCATATATTCCGTATACCTGTATCCAAAACTCCACCCATCACTTCTAATGATACACTGTTGTGTCAGTCGATGCAGTGTGACTGTGATCATCAGTAATAACTTGGCTGAGTGCGTCGACTGATGTGAAGTAATAACCAAGCATCTGCTGGCACACAGATTGATGGTGCTGATATCAGCCTGTCATGTGGTGGAAAAGCAAATTATGACTCTCAGCATAAACTCTGCGTGGGTGTAATGACAGTGACACATTAATATGAACATTAACAAACTCATGTATGCACGTTAACAATTCCTGCCCACAGCTGTGGGTGGATGAAGATGGAGAAACAGTTAAAAACGGAAAACTAAAAACTGAATTGTTGTTCCACACGTTGTCCTCTTCACATTTATAGATAAATCTTTGCTTTCTGTTGCAACGTTTCCATCCTGACAGATAATGGCTATTAGATATAGTTGTCTTTCACTGAATTGTTTTGTGAGTTACCTGTAGCGCTGCTAATTGTTGCTGTTAAATAAAACAAAACTCAAGCAAAACTCAGCAGGCTTCAAACATGGTCCCAGACAAGTCAGACCATTTTAACACCATTATTAGGCCATAGGCAACCATTCAGATGGCTTGTCCTGCCCTAACACGAGGTTACCACTAGACTGTGGTAGACACGGTGGACAGTACAGACAGCCTTCAAAATAGAGAATCACTATTTTGCTTTGCAACTGGTAGCCAGATGGAAGGGCAACAAATTCTCCACTGTATGTAGGAACCATCACATTGTAAATGCGATTGTGCTCATTCAACAAATCAATAGCAATAGAGCACCATCCACTTTATCAATTTACAGTTTATCAATTTCCGTAAACATTTCCCAAACTATTAAAGCAGAATCATTCAAGTTCCAATGGAGAGATTTTCAAGGCAATGAGTCTGATTTTAAATGTCAAAGTTACATTGAAAAGTGGGTTGGTTTGGGTTCTTATGGCAACTTAGAGAGAAATGTTGGGCCTTGGCAGAGGTTTGTGCTGTCTCAGCTCATCTTTATTGAACCGTCCAAGTTGGAAAACTAAATTAGACTTTTTACAAATTTTTGTCTTTTCTCATCAGCTTCCAGTCAGTCTTGTCTGCCCCACCCCCAGCAGTGCCCTCTCTCTCTTATCATACGGTTTTCATGGCTCAGCAGTTCCTCATGTATGCTATTGATGAAAAATCTTGTCACGGTGTCATCTCTAGTCTAGCTGTGATAGATGACCTTCAGGAAGCTCTCAACTAAATGAGGGGTTAAATTAAACTGCGTACCTGATGAGATGAATTACCACGGTGACCACTTTATTGGCAAATCATAGTGATGAACTTGAATATGCATCCGTGAGCCCAGTCAGTGCATATAGACAGATATGGAAGCAGGAAAACAAAGGGATTATCATTTTACTTATTACTTATTATTTTACAAGATTTTTTTCTCTATCTCACAAAAGACTACACGCAACAACAGTTCTGAGAACAAAATTCTCTTTTAAAACTATTTGCAACTGCTTGAATTTGGCTATTTTCAATAGTGTGTGGATCAACTCCACCAACTACAGATTTCAAAGTGAACAGTCAAAGTAATAATTCAGAAAATTCACAAAAGAGCACAGATCACTGCAACTTGGAGCACTAATGTCTATATAATAAAGTCAAAAGTGAAAACAGTGTGGCCGGCTCACTCATGTTTGGTCAGTCTTTTAAACAGAATATTATGAGGAAATTACGTAGAAGAACATGTCCTTTAAATATTTGTAATCAAAACCCCAGGTAATCTTCCTGTGCAGATTATCAGTTGTGCATCAAATACCATCTGGTGCACACAAGAAGCTTTAAATTGTTGGGTCTTCATAACACTCTATATTTTTTGGAATTATAAGAATTTTCCCTAAAAAATATATCCCACAAACACAAGACTTTTCTAAATCAATGACATAACCTCAAGAAGAATGTAGATTCGAGTGTCATTTTCTGGATTAGCAGTGACTTAAGAAGTTAATATAGAATAGGCTGACATCTTAAAAAGACTTTTCTCACATTAGAGTTTGGGTTTAATGTCATTATGATATTCACATGTGTCAACACAAAGCTGGTTACTTACGTAAGCAGGCTAAGAGCAACCAGGTGACTTTAAAAACCCCCAATCACACTATTAGGACCAACACGATGAGTCGATTCATTATCTCATTACTGCTGCAAGGGATTGAGTTTCTACACACATAAAGCACATAATTTGAGTTAACCTGATTAAGGCCATGCGTACTTGTCATGTAATGACCTTTATGAGATTACCTTTAACTGGAGGAGATCATAATCATAGAGAGCAATTAACACACTTAGGGGAACCTTTACCACGGAGTGGAAACACAATCTGATTTCTTTAGTTTCTCTTTAAATGCTGATTTTCTGTCACCATACTCCCTGAACCTCACTGATTCATTATTCACCCAAAAAGCAGACTGAACAAATACACGTCCATTATGTTTGCCGATAGCAGCAAGTAGAATCTGCATCCTTTAAGGCTTTAAGTTGGATTATGGTTCAGCAGCATTAAAATTTCACCCTTGATACTGTCCCTCATCAATTACCATGACAACCACGAAAAAACGTCACTGTCACACCCACTTTGACGGGATTACAGCATCGCTGTGGGCAGGATCGGCACAAACACAGAAAGCTCAAACACCTCCTCATAAAGAACGACGGCGTGTTGTTGGCGGCACAAATAAACAAAAATAAGAGCATTAATTAACCAAAGGATATATATGTGGCAGTGTATAGACATGAGGTTGTGTCAATGTGAGAATTAACACAATCAACTCTTTTCCGTTTGCTAAAAGTATTTCTTTAATGTATGGAACGACAAGATCGCCGTCTTCCACCCTCACCATCCAACCCTGTGTTTTCCCCCCAAAATAAAATTATTTTCTTTTGTGTCCTTTGTAATATATTCATAAAGCAGAAAAACAGACAGAGGCTCCAGATCAAGCAGCCTAGAGAATATCAAATGGAATACAATCATACATTCATGGGGGCCTTGTGGGCTTGCCATGCTGCACGCACACAAACGAGAAAAATAAATAAATAAAAAAAATAAAAAATATATATATATACTGTATATATTAAAGTATCCATATTCTTTCACCATGTGGTACATAATTAATTTAATAGGTTATTTGGCACAGATGGCAAAAACATCATCTAATCACGTTTTAGAAATGTCAACAAAATTTGAGACCCCTGTGATTGAGCAACTGCTGAGAAAAAGGCTCAGCAGGAACACCGAGCACCCACGGCAAAAAGGTTACACATTTTACCGGGATTCTTGCTTCCAATTGACATTTCAGCACTGATGATGATGACTTTAAAGTGAGCGGCGTGATAATGTCAAGGATCGTCTGCCGCACAAATGATGCAAGAGTGGCATTCTGACTTCTAGCTTTTGAAGCCATAGTCGATATTAAAGGAGATTCGCCTCCCACACACCCACACGCACAGACAGATGCACACAAAGACAGAGGAAAAGCTTTAGCAGCCTTTACTTTCAAAAGATAAACATGCAATAGATCATTCTTTTTAAAAAGAGGGAACATTGACCTAAGGAACAACAATAATGAGGATGACGATATTGGCAAAGCAAACCAAGAGCAAGTAGCTGCAATCACAGCTCATCGAACATGCTTTGATGAAAACAATAATTGGTTATTCTGATTTGTTATAACATTGATAAAAAAATCCGTGCTCAGCAATGGCCGTTAAAGAAACAGCATATCGCCACACTCAGATAAGAGCTGAGTAGATATAAAGATCTGGAGATGGAGATGAGCAGGATGTTGTGAGTTTTGTCTGTGGTATTGCCTTAGCACCATCAAGTTGAGTGCCTTCAGCTCTGTTGGTGCCTGTCTGGTGTAGGCGGATGAAAGCTTTTCCTTTATTCCCAAAGGAGGATCTGCAGTGAAAACTCAGAGTCCCAGAACCCTGAGTTCACACATTACACCAAGCAGAAATTGGCTCCCCCAGGAACAATCTGTCTTTTTTGGGGGGGAGGGGTACTGATCAAGGACCACAGAATGTCGGCATTGCACCTGTTGTAGGCCACACGAGGAAGACGTGCCAGAGAAAGAGAGAGTTAGAGAGAGAGAGGGAGAGAGAGAGAGAGAGAGAGAGAAAGAGAGAGAGAGAGAGAGAGGATGTTTGGCTATCTGTTTCATTCATTTATTTGAAAACTGTTAACCCATGAAACACTAGTGAATAAATTGTTAATTTAATGGAATTAAAAGGTTATTTCAAGGAAAGGCATTAGGATAGTAAATTTTAGATTTAAGATTCAAAGAATGAAATCCATTTAAGTAAATCTTACTTTTTTAAGCAATGGCATTTTTAATTTCCCTAAACTCTGTGTATTCCCAGAATGCACTCTTGCTTACTTTTGGTTGTAACCTTTGCTTTTTCTGAAATAGACCAATTGGTGGGTACCAGAGTTTAAGAGGTCAACAACAGTTGAGAGATGTTTTTTTTGTTGTTGTTGCTTTTTTTTCAATCTCAAACTGCTTTGTGAATGAATTGAACAGTGGAAGAATTTTCATATATAGGCAAAGCTCATTGTCTTTAATGCTCTGAAATAGGCTAACAATTCACCCCTTTTACCTACTGATTGGAGTTACAATGAGACCACTGAACCTCTGTCAGGGTAATTGATGTTCCACTCTTCTTGCTATGCAAGGTGAGTAATGGCAATCTTCCCCTCTGCAGCCGTTCTCTCTCCATCACTTAATGGCTCCTCTGAGAGCCATAATGGTTTCCGAGATGGGACATCGACTCACATCTCTGTCACTTATGTAAACTGGGGTGACAATTTAGACTCCGCTCGGAGATCTAAGTGCAGGAAAACAAACAACAATGATCTAGGTGTTCCTTCTGTACATGTATTCTTGGAATGATGAATGCTTTTAATGAGTTCCTTCTCTGTCCAGTCAGCCGTGTATCCATGATTGTGCATTTTTCACAGTGTTTTCACAGTTACGTGGTTCAGTGTTTGAACCGACCAGGATTGGGAGCAATACATGTGGGCAGGTGTCAAACTGGTTGAAAAACAATTCTGGAGCCCACTGTGGGATCATAATCCCAATTACTTCTGAACCAACTACAACTTTCTTTGGTTTCTGCAATTCCCGCACGTACTGCATTTTGGCCTGACAACCATCATCGTTATACTTGCATTGAAAACTTTTTGCTTTCTTTGCGTCTGTCATACCAGACGCAAAGAAAAATTCCAGGGCTCAATTTGGATTCAAAATAAAAATATTACAGTACGCGTCAGTCGGGTCAGACTCTGACAAGACCTGGCTGTGTTCGGACGAAAGTTTCGAGCCCGATTCAAACTCAGCAAACTTATGTACAACAACCACAGGTTCCTATCAGATAGAAGATGATCCGAACTGTTGGGGATTATTGTCTTCCGGGGTTTAGCTCCATGCTCACAGCTCCCACCCCCACAAGGAACGAACGCTTTGGAAGGTAGACATGTTTGAAGTGTAAATATCTGACGGGTCAAAGACTGCATGGATAACGGTGTATTTTTATCCTCACAAAAGAACACACTCTTTATTCTTCCTCGACTGCAGACAGCGTCAGGGATCTGCCAGCGATGGATATGAGTAATTCTCATTCTTTATGAAGTTACTCTGCTCAGCAAACAAAGAACTATCACAGAAGCAGCAAAAAAATGGAGGATTGTCCAAATGCCGTGATTTTTTTAGAAGGATGAACTGATGTCAAACTTTTGTAATTTTGAACATTTTTGGTGATATTTGGCATTCAACTACAAGGTCCGCAATCCTTTAAATTAGGGCAATAATATATCAGAAATGATTGACATGGCAACATTTAAATCGTTTATGGTAATATCGCACTTGTATTGCAACTGACATTTCCACCAGCCAGACCAAGGAGCCTCTGAGCCAGTAGCATGAAAGGTTGCAAAAGCAGTAAAGAAGTGTGTGAAATGTGTATCAACCATGCAAATACAAAGTTTACTCTGCCATTTCTCTTCAGATAAAAAAACGATTCAGGTGCGGAACATTTCTGTGCTGGTAATAATACATTCAAAATACAGTGCATTGTTCTTCAATGTTTCTCAGTTTTATCAATATATTTAACTTGGGCTTTCCCTTTATATAAGCTATGAAACAGATCAACATTTACACCGTATTTTCCCATGCATATGAAACACATCTTTCTAACTGAACTGACAAGACATCTAAACACAGTAAAGCATCAAACAAGCTGCCAACTGATTTTATAGTAAAACACTCTGAGACTACTGTGAACAAATATGTATATAAGAATTAAAAACACAATTTCTTCGCTTTGATGTGTTCATTGTGCTCTGTCGCTTTCCACATCATGTTAATTTCACTATTTAAAAATAACCATATTTAAATAAATAACCTCCAGCGGATATTTTTTGGCTGTATTTGTGTGAAAATGACATCAGTTGTGAATATTTACACCTCGAATTTCTAACACTGGTAAATATGCCGCTTTGCTTCCTGCGGTTGTCACACATGACAACTTTTGTGGCGCTGTGTGGGAATGATCAGAGCTGAATACTGAATACTGCATATTCATTTCATGTAATCACTTCTAAAAGGATTAAGAGATAACAGACAGAACATCCTGTGAACTACAGGGTTTACGATCATAAACCATCGCACACAGTAACGTTTGAGGTGATCAGACGTTTGATGTACACGCGCTGCACAGCAGTGTTGTTGTGTTAAAGGATCCTGTTTGATCACTTTTTGGAGATCTGTTCCCTGTGTGCTCATTAGAGAGCCGTGGCCAAGGTGCCTGGAGCTAAAAAAAGCTCTACAGTGAAGCATGCTGGGAGATAAGACAAGAAAACCAATTGAACTGAATGAAAAAATATCCTTAAAAGCTGATAATGAAACAGTGAAAACTCGAATAATGCATAATGCAAAAAAGCCTCGATTCATTTTCAACTGATGTTCCTAATATTAAACAATCTGGGCATACTAATTTACTAGCAAACTGCTGAATTGCTTGTTACTGGAAAGATGACATAAGTGATGCTTTTTTTCTCATGGATATAGATCACAGTAAAGGCATGACAACAATAAACTGACCTAACACATATTTTTAAGGGTGAGGGAAACTGGAGGAAACCTGTGCAGACACGGGGAGGACAAGAAAACGAAACACAGAGTGGACCACAGCTAAAGATGTGAACCCTTGACCTTTTGCCTTGAGACCGCACCACTCAAAATACTAAACTAGCCAGTCTGAACAAGCTAAGCTAAAAAGAAAATATCGCATTAGCCTGCAATGCCACTGTGAAATTAGGACGACGACAACACAACTTTAGCGGTTGTGCACGCTACATAAAAAACTAAGGTCTCTGGCAGTGATTTATATTGGGATTAGCAAATATGCCCCTATGATGGTGCAGAAAACAAAACTACAACGAATACCAACAAGAGTGTGTGAACTGCCAGTTCTGAGCTAAAACATCTACATGCACCCAAGATGTTAGAGCCTTCAGAACAGATGTTTTACAGGACATAATAAACCTCAAGTCAGCATCAAGATAAACCCAAAGAAGGTCTGACTTGATGTTTATTTAATGTGATTTGGCACAACAGTTGACCGACGTTGTTCCGGGCCAGGTTTGATGATGGTAAGGTTATTTCCAGAAGCTGTACTGCGGCCGGATAATTACCTCAGCTGTGAACAATACAGCAAACCATAAAATCTTATGAGGTTTAGATTAACTTTATTGTAATTGACTGTGAGTCGGCTGAATTTAGCAGTAATCCAATTACAAAACCTATACAGAGGCCAAAGTGCAGGAAGTTTAGGGAAATGGACAAGACAATATTGGCGGGAAAAGGAAAAGTGAAAGTCTCACATGGCCACTCTGCAGTTCTGCTGTGGGAGGATAAGAGGATAATGATTACATAATGAAAGAAAGTAACACAATGCACGCTCCATTTACGCTTTGAAATTTGCAAAGATTTGCTGATTTTTGCCTTTCAATGTTGGGAATTGACATCAATGCCTATCTTCTTTGATCCGACAATTAAACTCAGAGTATAAATATCTTGCAAGATGCGTAGGAGAAGGACCACTATTGGACTTTGATCCTGTGGGGTTTGGAAAGAAATGTCAGACATTCATTTTAGCATAAAGGATTGGAGGATTTTTATTCATATGATGCCAATATTGATTTTATTCACTGATTTACCAGTTCCAAACTTTCTCCTGTGCTGTTTGGTGGGATGTTTGTCTCAATTCTTTACTCTGTGTTGGGCCAGACCAGGCTGGGACAAGCCTCTTGAATTCAGATTAGAATTTCACGCCTGATTAAAGCAATAACTGAATCAGGAGGAGGATTTGATGGAGTCCAGATCTGGCCTGGGCTAGATTTATTAATGAGGCTGCATACGTAATTTTTACTCTGATCTACAAAAAACAAAACAAAATCAACTTAAGTAATTACAATGAAAGCAAGCAGTAACAAGAGTAGTCATACTACTGCTAGTAATAATAAAAGGCTCTCAATTATTTTTGCAGAGTTAAAAACTCAATAACAATGGAGTGTTACGGACAATATAAAAAACATGATGTGACAACTTCTGTTATGAGTGATTTTAGTAAAGATGTGTTCCTTCTGTACATCCGCCGCTCCGTTGGCCTAAAGACTTGAAAACATTGGTTGTTATGATCCACATTCCTCAGTTGAATATTTCATTGATTGTTCGTGGCTGTGTCGAGCTGTTTTCCCAGAATAGATTATAAAACTGCACTCAGATGTGTGACAGCTTGCTGCTTTTTTTTCTAAGTGTTTTAAGCAAAGCAAAGGCCTTCGATGTAATTTAGAGATGCAGCGTTTATAATACATTGCATTTAATTTGCTTAAATCAATTGGATATTGCCCACCTCGCCTATGAAATCAGTGCCACCTGCCAAGGAAAAAAATTATTATTACAATTACTTTTATAGTCCAATTTAGCATTAAATGGTTAATTGATTACAAATTTCATTAATTTTATTTAATGAATTAATTTGCTGAATTAATTTGTGATCATTCAAACATTCTTACTATTGTTATTATCATGTTCAAGGCATTTTGTTTTTTCCTTTTAGGATTTTTTTGGCATAGCATTTCTATATAATTACATGCAATCACATGTTTGAGCCACCATTGGAAGAAATTTTTAAAAAGACAATAAAGTAAAAAAAAAAAAAAAACTTAAATGTTTTGTGGATTAAGTTGTAACATTTT